>VZUI01027654.1:0-202932 GCA_013401135.1 Cettia cetti
CAGGCTGGAGCCCCCTGCCCGGCAGCGCAGGCGAGCCGCGAGTTGGCGCGGCGGCCGGCGCCCGCCCGGCTGCGGAGGTGAGAGGGGCGGCGGGCGGGGGGCGGCACGGCACGGCACGGATCGGAGGGAGCTGCCCGCCCGGCGAGCGCTGAGCGCCGCCGCTCCGGAGCTCCGCGGGTGGCTTTCTCCTCACCCTTCTCACGACAACTATTTCGGATCGTTTTATCCCTCTCCCCGTTCCTCGCTGCCCCGGCGGGGCTGGGCGCTGCCCGCTCGGGCGGAGTGGGCGCGCACCGACCCTCGGGACGCTTCGGCTCCTTTGGTCAGACTTTTTGGGAGATCGCAGTTCCCGCGGCGGGGCATTTTGCAGCGGAAAATTGGCTGGGGGGGCTTTCGAAAAAGAAGACACTACGCTGAGTTACAGCAGGGAGACCCTTAGAGTAAGCCTGCTGTTTGACTAAGGCTTAAAGATTTCTTAAAAAAAAAGATACTAACGAGAAGAGAGGTTGAAGATGAAAGTTTTTTTTCTTTAATATTTTTTGCCTCTTCCAATTCTTCGGATCTATAACGGTAGCGCCTTTCTTCCCCGCCTTCCATTTGTTTGTATTAATGATTTAGTAGCCGTCTTGCCTGAAAACTTCCACCGTGAGTGACTGCTGTGGGTTTTCAGGCAGTCAGTGACCTTAAAGGTTGGTTCAGTGCTTTTTTCTTGCAAAATCTATGTGAAATAACCGCTGTATTGTTTTTTTCTTATAGTTTTTTTTTTTTCTGGAAATAAAAAAAAAATACACCTGCTTTATAATTTAAAAGAGAACACCATTGAGTCAGGGAGTGATGTAATTCTCCTACCTAAGGGCACCGACTCTGGTGCTTTGCAGGTGACTTGTCTTTTGCTTACTCTTAAATATATTTTAATGGTAATCTTATGTAGCTAGGAAATAACATATTTAACAGTGCTGTTTTAAGAATATATTTTGTTAAAATGGAACACTTTCTATTTCAATTTTTTTTCCTGATTTCTGCCCCTCCTCCCTCAAAAGAAAACAATAAAAAAGATTAGGCATGAGATCAGCGGCAGAAAAACCAAAGGATTGGGGAGGCAGAACCGGGGCTAAAAACATTGAATCGTTTATAAAAAATACACTTACAGCTTTTTGCTTTTCCAAGCTCTTGTTCCACCTTTCTGTGGTTGAACTGTTCAACACTTCATTGCAAATAGTTTTAAAAAATTATTTCTGTTTTCTCTAAATATTCTTTGTCCCTCTTGTATTTTTTACTACCCGTAATTGTTCTGAAATAAGCACACAGCCCTCCTGAAAAGGTGAATATTGAAATGACCGCTCACCAATACCTCCTTATTGCATATTTTGAGGGGCTATTTTTTGAGGGGGCGAACTCTTAACTAGACTGGTAAAAAGTCTAAGAGAGATGTTGTGTAGGTAGGGGAAAATTTGATCACAAAAGGTTTTGTTTGCCGTGATGATACGGTCGGTTATTAATTGTAACGTTAACCAGAAAGGTGTTAATGTCTGTCGCTGGTTTCATTTAAAATGGTCATCAGTGTTACGTTTAGCAAGTTTATATAAGGGTTAGTAGCATTTTGGGGCAAGGAGGTTGCAGAGATTATTGTTCTTGGGTTTGCGACTGAACGCACTTTATCAGATGAATGAACTGGATTATTGTGTAGACATAATTTTCTATTTGTCTATCAGTTTCTTTTCAGTATTCGGCACTTTCTTCAACATTTATCTCTTGCTAACAAAGTGTCTGGTTTTCAGGAGTAGGGAGGTGCAGCTGGGGGCAGTGGAAGTTTGGGGATAATGTGAGCAACAGGACTGTATTTATTTATTTAAAAAAAAGCAAACCCCAAAGTTAGGAGGTGAGGATTCTCTTTCTGGAGCATTCGGGCACCTTCTGGTGGGGTATGTCTTTAGGCTTTTAATTATTTATTTCACTTTTGTCCTTTCAAAAATGAAGTAGAGCGAAACCAAAATGAAACAAAGTAAAATGAGAGTAAGCGTTGAAAAATAAATAAATAAGGCAAGGGAGAGGCTGGAAGCCCAATACTTGATTTCATCAACCTGGTGGCGATGGCTTCTGGATAGAAGCGATATCTGCCGATATCACCCCTGTTCCATGGCTGTAGCCTGGCCTCATTTTACGCTGCGTTTCCACTGAACATGTTGACGTGCTGCTGCTTATATAAGGGGAAGAACAAATTCAAGCAGATTAGTGCTTGGGATTTTGAGATCGGCTACCCAGATCGCGTTGTGGGTTTTTTCCTTTCCTTGGGGGAGCTGATGGGGGAAGGCTGGAGAATGACGGGAGGGGATGAAATCAGAATGTGTGGTTGGGAGAAGATGGGGGTGATGCGGGGAGCAGCTTATTCGCATAATGTCTGCGCTGCGTCCCTTTTTCTTTTCTTTTTATAAAACCCATTATCTCTAAAAACACATTATTCTTCAGCCGGGTCTAAAAAAAATGTAGTGGGAGGGGTTATCATAGTGAGGGGGTTTGGTATGGGAGTCATTAGACCCACTGCTGCAAAACCAAGATACAGAAATCCATCTGCACCAACATTTCGGAGGGAGGGAGGGCGTAGAGAGGGGGGAAGGGATGGATTGTCTATCTTGGATTAGCGAAGTGGAGCTTTGTATTCTTCATTTTCCTCCCCATTTTCTGCCATTTTCCCCCATCCCCCCCATCCGCACACCCGCTTTCCTCCTCCCAGCCCCCACTCCCCCAAAGGTTTCTCATCCCTTGACGAGAAAATTCTGTGTTACATCCTGATGGCTCTGCGGCTTTTTTTTAGTGCATCACAACAGTGGCACGATGACCTTTACTTCATGCCACACAGATTTGGGTTCCCGATAGGACTGTGACCGCAGCTTGGGCACACTCGTACACCCGTAGTCATGTACCTTGGATAGTCAGTGATTTCATTTTGATTTTTGCGTGTGCGTCTTTGTGTGTCTGTGTGGTTGGTAAACACTGGCAGAGGGTGAGGAACGCAGTGATTGCCAAAGGCACGTCCATCCATTTCGCCAGCCCCTCTTGCTGTTCTCTTTTCCTGGACATTGTGTCACACATCATGAGATTTTGTGCTGGGGAGGGGTGTGCCCTGTGTGGATGGCAGGGGCCTTGGGGGTCGAAGGGAGTGTATGTGTACTGGGGAGGGAGAAATTGTGTGGGGGGAAATGGACCTGACAATGCTAATAACATTATTTTGGTCAAATGAACGTCTGGTGATAATGATGCAGTGTAACCATCCGTGAAATACATGCTTGCGACACACTGGAATAAAGGTTACTCCAGGGAGCTCCGTCAGAGCCAGGCATGCTTGGGGGAGCGAGCTGTCCCCTTGATAGGGGAAACAAAATTCATAAGCATCCCAGGTCCCCTCCCTTTCCAATGCCTCCTTGCGTGTCCGAGCTGGAGGGCATTGCGATCGAGAGAGGGGGTGGGCTGCATTGGAGCCAGGACCGAACAAAGCATTCCCGCCTCATCCTCCCATGCCATCCTCTCTTGCCCTCTTTGAGCTTATCCGTACTGTTGATCCAGACGATACAGGAATATCGCCATTTCCATGCAGTCCCTGCTGGAGCCTGGAGGGTGGTGAATTGAGAGGCAGAGAAAAGCTCCTTGTGTTTGTTGTAGGATGTGCAGGAGAGTCATGGTTTTTCAGGTCTGAGTGGAGCAGGAAAAAGGCTGGGGTGGGGAAGCAAAGGGAGGTAAGAGTCTCTCCCTCCATCCATTGTTCCCTTCCTTCTCCCAGGTTGAACACGGTGTAGGACCTGACAGCCTCAGTGGGTGGCTGTGGTGGCTGACACGCACGGATGAGGGAGCTGAGACAGTGAGAGGGAAGCTTTTTCTGCATTTCAGGATGTTCGTGACCCTCTCCAAGGCTCACAGACCTGCTCAGCACCCTCCTTTTCTGGGTGTGAAGGACTCCCATCTTTGGTCATGGGCTGCTCACACCCAGGCCGAGGGGAGCTATGGCATGAAGGTGCTCCTGTGGTTTTGCCAGCTGCTACTTCTCATTTTCTCTGTGTGGCTGTGCCTGCTCTGAGGTCTCCATGTTTCTGGATCTTTCTACTTTGTGAAACAATAGCAAAAGTAGAATAGATATGTCCAGAGCTACTGGTGTTCACCTTTTACTTTTCTCCTTTCTCTGACCTTGAGATGCAGTGGTAAAATACAGCCAGGAGCCAGGTCAGGGGTGTGTCCAGTTCCCCACATGGTTGGTCTATGTGATGCCTGGAGAGATTCCTCTGCTCCCCTGGTTTTTGCTCACCAGAATCAATCTTGCTTCAGCTACCCAGCTTCACCAGCAGTTACTTTTTGATCTCTCCCTGCTGTCCCTGGTATCTCAGTTACTTTGAAAGTGGTTGTGCTGCAGCTCCTGTGCTTGTAGGAATCTTACCATCATACGATATCCTCAGCTGGAAGTCCAACTCCTGGCCGTAAACAAAACACCCCAAGAATCACACCATGTACCTGAGAGCATTGTCCAAATCTTTCTTGAACTCTGTCAGGCTTGGTGCTGTGACCAGTTTCCCTAGGGAGCCTGTTCCAGTGCCCAACCACTCTCTGGGTGAAGAACCTTTTCCTAACATCCAACCTAAACCTCCCCTGATTGAGCTTCAGGCCATTTCCTCAAGTCCTGTCACTGGTCACCAGAGAGAAGGGATCAGTGCCTGCCCCTCCACTTCCCGTCATGGGGAAGCTGTAGACTCTGATGAGGTATTCTGTGTCTCCTACAGACTGAGCAGTCTGAGTGACCTCAGCTGTTGCTCATAAGGCTTGTCCTCTGGGCCCTTCACCATCTTTGTTGCTCTCTCATACTTTTTTATCCTCCTTACATTGGGCTCTTACATGGCTGCTCTCTCAGATGATGTGGTGGCCACCTGAGCAACAGGCAGAATATATTGTATGGCCTGAGTGCCTGCTCCGATCCTGTGGAGACTGCCTCCCTGCTATCTCCCTGGTGCCCTGAAGGGCAAAGGTGGGCCCAAGGTTTTATGGTTCCTCCTTTTCCCCAGTGATTCAAGTACTAGTGTGTTCTTGTTGCATGGGTAGCTTGCTTTTATGAATTATTCGTTAACAGGAAAAGTTGGAAAAAGCATTACTGTAGGTACATTTCAATGATTGCAGTGTGAGTTTTGTAGCTCACTGTGACTGTAGTGCTTTGCCCTTCTTTGAGCTTTCACATCCAAGCAAGAAGAACATTGATGTAGTGCTGGAATTTACCCCTGACCCTGAATGTTTTGTATCCTTGAAGTGAGAGGAGAACTCAGTTCCTGCAAGGCATTCAGAGAGTGAGAGGTGATGCCAGGGGTAATTTGTTGTAGCAATGATGGTGGATTTTAAGTCCCTGTGCAAAAAGGAAATAAATATGCCTCCTCTGTCCCTCACTTTCTTCCCTTTCTAAGCAAGTTGCCAATCCATCAGGTCCAGGCAAATTTTTTTTGTGTGTGTTAGAATTGGATTTAAACCCTCAACCTAGAGGACACCATCAGACTGTACAAGATGGTTGGGCTCCTATCTGGATTATTCCTGGGAAGGTAGAGTTTAGTTCCCTTTTTCTTGTATCAGCAGTGGTATTTTGGTGGATCTGCTGAACATCTTTTTCTGCAGCCTCCTCCAGGGCTCTTCAGAGTATTTTTCTTGAGAAGCAAGAGTATATTTTCCCCCCCATCTGTTTTCTTTTGCCCTCTCCTTCAGCTCTGTGCTCTGGGCATGTGCAGGTGGATGTCAGGATACTGGCTGAGCTGTGATGGGCTGTATCAATGGTAAGGACACATAGTGATCTGTCCAGGAACAAACTGAAGGAGTCAGAAGCTTTATGATGACCAAAAGTCAAGATAAGAGATGACCTGTTATGATGATGCCGGAGACATAGTGTTTAATTTAAAAACAAAATGCATCCAGCTTTATCTACCCCTGCCTCCCATCAGCTTTATTTTTGGGCAATTGCCCAAGCAGCTGAAGCCAAAAATTACTCAAATTTTGGTTAAGCTTTGGAAATTTTGATCAGCTCTCGTCTCTCCCTCATCCACCTCTTCTAGGTAACAGCAGTCTGTGGTTTTTAATTCATACAGCTAGTGGTGAGGAAGATACTTTTAATTTTGCAAACCAAGATACAAGAGGGATTGGTGATTTCTTGAAACCAGTACACTACATAATCTTGGTTCAGGTTGTTTGCTTTTTCTTTTCTTTTGTTTCTCCTCACTTGGGCATAGACAATGGCAATTCATGTGTAAAGGACTCTGGGAATCAGAAGTGGTGTTTTGACTTGTCACTGCCATTCAAACAGCCAGAACAAGACTAGGTCGTAGAAAGGTGGATGGGAGAAATTTGTTCTGCCTTTCTCCTTGTTGTGGACAATGGATGGCACTTTTAGTGCTCAGTTTGTACCCTTTTTAATTTTTATTTTTTTTAATGGAAAGCCCATGACTTTTGGCTGAGCTAGCCTGAGTATGGTTTTACTGAAGTCTAGTAGGGATAAAGTGCAGTTTCTGTAGTGATGTTCTTGAAAAGTTGAGCAATAAGACTCCTACTGGAAATAGACTAGTGATGTTGGAAGATCGTGCGTTCTTCCTTAAGGGAAGGTGGGAACACAATTTCTCTTGTTTCCATTCACAGAAAACTGCTCTCTGAGCACTGTGGACAGCTCTTGTGAACTGTACACCACACAGCCAGCTTGGCAAAATGCTGTCTGGGCTAAAGCCTTCAGCCTCTTTAAATTCTGGGCTGCTGTGGGCATCACTATGTGGCTTTTCAGAGGGTGGTGGAGGCTCACTTGCAGCTCTCAGAAGTTCAGCTCTGTCTGAAATATGGCCCCTTGCTACAGGGTGGATTAGCCCTTTATCTGCTTTGCTTCCCCTTGTTTCAGAGCTTTCTTCTTGTTTCTCAGAGCCATGTGCCTGAGTTCTCTCCCAGGCATACTACCATGCCTGTTTTTTGTCAGCTGGCAGAAGGAGCAAGCTGGGATAGTGGGAAGGGTGTGCCAGGGATTTTGGGGCTGTCATCATATCTGTTGTCTCTCAGTGGTGTGCTGGGCTCCTGTCCTTTCCGAATTCCTTTCCACTGCCCTTGATGGTGAGGGACGGCTAATTTCTAACACAATCTGCTTGTGTCATTCCTAGTCCTGCCACTTGTCATCCATCACATCATGGAAACTAATTAACACTAGTAGCTTTGGATCCTGGGAATGACGGTGGAATGATGGTAGACCCTTCCCAAGATCCTGATGTCTCCCTTCATAACTAGGGCAGCTCAGCCCAGGAGTTCATGGACTCTGCTGTCCTTTGCCAGCTGCACCAGCACTGTAGTGTGGGTGCCTGTGTGTAGCAGGGAGGGCGCTCAAGCCCTAGGCCTGCCTTATAATGCCCTTGACAGTGCTGCAGCATCCCCTGCATCCAAGTACCTTCCAGCAGCCGGATGAGAGCCAAGGAATGGGATAGAATAATAATTGATGAGGATAGGGGGAGGTATGATGTAAACTTTTTGAAGCTGCTGGTAGCATCTCCACTGCCTTTGGGTACATACAGCTGTGTGTAGTTCCAGGATCTGCTTGTGAGTTTGACCCTCTGAGAATCCCCTGCTCATGGCACAGCACACTGTCCTGTTTCTGCTGTGTTGATGGGGCAGTCATCAGGGGAGTCAGTGTGCTGCTCCTGTGGAGATGGCAGGATTAAAGGTGCGGCCTTAGTCATACTGTGAGGCTTCACAGAGAACACTTGCTCCCCTTCTCCCTCTACTTTGTCTTTTCTGCTTCTAAGAGAGTCCTGTGGGGATGGAAAGAAAGGTAACTAAGAAAGAGGATGATGTTTGCTGGCAGCTGAAGGAGAATGAGGAGAGGAATAACTTTCCAGTGGGGTAATTGTCTAATGGGACTGGCTGCATCTGCACAGCCGGATAGTGCTGGCTTTGTTTCAGTCTGCTCTTGCATCCCATTTTTTTTTTTCCAATAATGTGTTAATTAAACATTGATTTCAGGGGGAAAAGGAATCTGCTTGAACTGCAGAAACTAAATGGAGTGTGGAGGAATGGGATCTGGTGAGGGATGTGTGGAAGGACCTTCTGTCCTGTCTTCATGACTAGTCATGGAGGGAAGTAAGGAAAGGGCTGTAGAAAAATCTGTTCACCTTAAGCTTAGAGTCCTTCACTCATCTTAAGTGTGAATCTTCTTCCTTCTGTAACTGCCCAGTTTTCAACTGATATGAGTTGAGGAATTACCAGGTATTACAGCAGTATTTCTTACAAAATACTTCCTTTTTATTAAAAAGCAAAATGGAAGAGAGATTCTTTTCAAGGTGTTGGAGAGGCTTACTGTCCAGTTTGATATTCTTCTGATTTTCTACTCTCATAGTTGCTGGTGTACATATAAGTGAATCAAGTTGTGGTGCAAGTTAAGCCACCAGTTGTAATGCTCTTGTTACTTGCAAATATCTAACTGACCTTCATTTACCATGTGTAGATGTCAATCACTGAACACACATATAAGGTTGTGATGTGCACTTTTTGATACTTTCTCTTCTGGTCCTTGGAGCATTGGAAGGTGAGACAAGATTATGATATGTCCTTCCCTTGCTTGGTTGAACTCTCTTCTGTTCATTGGACTGGAAGAGCCAATGGAAGGCCGTGCTGCCCTCCTTTTGTGCTCCCAGGTGTTAGGGATGCATAGAGAAGAGAAGAATCCTTGCTTTAGTCTGAGATCTAATCTGGAATAAACTTCTCTGCTGATGTGAGCAATATATTCTTAACAGTATTAAACAGTTTGATTTGAGTTTTTTTTGACCACTGTGCTTTTTGTCTTCACTAGTCTGGGAAGTAATGGAAAGAAGAGAATAACCTGTGTGACCTTTCTGAACATTGCATAAGTCTGAATTAAAGTGATCTCACAAAGATCTCAATCAGTTCATGCAGTAAGTGAAATAGCAGCATTGTCCTGAGAGGGAACCCATCCTAGCTGTTAAATTCCTTTCTGCACCATCTGCAGTATCAGTCTACAGAAGGATCTGCTATAGCGTCAGGACATATTTGAAAAGGAACAGATTAAGTCACAGAGCAACTATTTTTTATGAAGATTTTTGACCTGCTGATGGCTGGTGAAATCCACAAAATCACAGAAGGGTTAAATTTGGAAGGGACTCTCAAGGTCATCTGATCCAACCCCTTGCTCAAGCAGGGCCACCCAGAAATGATGACCATGTCCAGATGGCTTTTGAATATCTTCAAGGAAGGAGACTCCACAACTTCCCTGGGCAACCTGTGCCAGGGCTCAGTTACTCTCCCAGCAAAAAGGTGTTTCCTGATGTTTGGGCAGGACCTTCTGTGTTTGTTTGTGCTCATTGCTTCTGGTACTGTCACTGAGCAGAACTGAAATGAGCCTGGCTGTGTTACCTTTACGCCCTGCCTTTGGGTAGTTATGTACATTGATCAGATACTGCCCTCCCCAGACACGCTTTAGAGTATTTTCTGCATCAGACTAAAAAGCTTTCCCAGCCTTTCCTAGTATGAGAGACACTCATGATCTTCTTCATGGCCCTTTATTGGATTCCCCCCATTGCATCAACCTCTCTGTTGTACTGGGGAGTCCAGAACTGCACACAGTACTCCACGTTTGGCCTTGCCAGTGCTGAGTAGAGAGAGGGAAGGATCCCTTTCCTCAACCTGCTGACAACATTTCTAATGCAGCCCAGGATACCATTGGCTGCCTTTTGTGCAAGGGCATGTTGTTGGGTGATATTCCATGTGGTGTCCACCAGGAGCTCAGGTCCTTCTCTGTAAAGTCGCTTTTCAGCCAGGTGTTTCTCAGTATGTACTGATCCATGACCCATGAACTTCATTACAGTGGTATTGAGCATCAGCAGAGCAGGCAGGATGGTCCTTAAGTATTAACTTAAGAAGCAGAAGTCTGGAGTTCTTTCTCAGAGTGTGTTTAACCAGTTTTTCATAACAGTCATCACTTTTGCCATTCACTGAAAATTCAAAATTATCATTTGTAAAACACTGAGTTCCTTGAAAGGAAAGCTTCATATATCTATATCTATATAATCTATATATCTGATAATAGAATAGAATAGTTCCAGTTGGAAGTGACCTGCAAGGATCAACTAGTTCAATTGCCTCAACACTTCAGGGCAGACCAAACATTTAGGGATATTATTAAGGGCATTGTGCAACTGTCTCTGAGAGTCATAGGGCGTTTACCACCCCTCTAGGAAGCCTGGTCCAGGGTTTCGTCACCCTTTCTGTAAAGAAGTGTTGTGTAATATCTGGTCTGAACCTCACCTGCTGCATCTTTGAATTATTCCTGCATGTCCTGTCACTGAATATCAGGGAAAAAAGCTCAGTACCTCCCTCCAGTTCCCCTCCTCAGGAAGCTGTAGATAGCAGTGGGCTTGCCTCTTGACCCTCTTTTTCCCTAACGAAATAAATCCAGAGTGCTCAGCCACTCTTCAGAGGACGTGTCCTAGCATTTCAGCAGCTTTTTTATCCTCCTCTGAACACATTCAGTTAACATCCTTTTTAATTTCGAGGTGAGAGAAATTTTGGTAATTTGTTGTTCTCTTATGGTGGCTGGTTACACACTGCAAATTTTTGTAGGCCACAAAGAAAAGAAATTTTAAATTATTGATTACTTTGCATTTTGGAGGGTGACAAAGAGAATGCAGAAGTGCTGTGGGGAGACTAAGGCAAATCTTTTTGAGGGATTGTGTGCCTGTTAGTGCATTGATATCGTGGTATTAAAATTTGCCGTTTTGTCTGGTCAGCTCAAGCGTCATTTTCCAATATAATTGGATACAATATAATTTCAGGTATATGCATTAAAAATACCTGCTGCATATCTGGGAATCAAATGCTAAGGGGCTCATGGAGAAAATACAAAGAAACATTGATGCTTGATGTAATTTCATATAGGTCATTAATCAAATATGTATTAAGGGTGTATCTAATACCAGTGTACCAAAAGTCATAATTTTGTTGACCCAGGTCTTAAGGATTTTGTTCAATATAATTAGTTTTTAAAATGTGTCCCTTTTCTTCCTTGTTGGTTGATAGGAGCTAATGAATTGTTAGCAGCTTTGTCTGGTACTAGCTTGGGTCATAATGTGGTGTCTAGGATGTTACTGTACTTTTTGGGCAGCAGATTGTAATTTTATTGAGCAAATGTCTTTTATGGGGTTAGAGGGAGCTACTGTTAATTCATGAAGACCACTGTGTATCAGTGTGTTGTGTTTGCATGGCCAGGTTTTGGTAGCTGGGGGTGCTACAGGGTGGCTTCTGTGAGAAGCTGCCAGAAGCTTCCTCCATGTTCGGCAGAAGCAATGCCAGCTGGCTCCTAGATGGATATTCTGCTGGCTGAGGCCCTGCCAGTCAGGAATGGTAGTAACACCTCTGTGATAACATACTTGAGAAGCAAAGAAAAGTTTTGCACAGAAGCAATTGTAGCCAGAGAAGAAAGGAAGGAGAATATGTGACACCAAGGTCAGCAAAGAAGGCAGGGCAGGAGGGGCTCTGGGTACCAGAGCTGAGATCCCCCTGCAGCCCACAGTGAAGACCATGGTGAGGCAGGATGTGCTCCTGCAGCCCATTGAAGTCCATTGAGGAGCAGAGATGCATATGCAGCCCATGGAGGGAACCCCACAATGGAGCAGGGGGATACCTGAAAGAAGGTTGACGCCTTGAAAAACGTGTCCTGGGACAGGCTCCTGGCAGGGACCTGTGGATCCATGGAGAGAGGAGCCCACGCTGGAGCAGGTTTGCTGACAGGACTTGTGATCCCATGGGAGCCCATGCTGAAGCAACCTGTTCTTGAAGGACTGAACCCCATGGAGAGGGATCTGTTTTGGAGCAGTTTGTGAAGAACTATAACCCATGAGAAGAACTTATGCTGGAGGTTTCTGGAAGACTGTCTCCTATGGAAAGGACCCCACATTAGAGCAGGGAGAGGATTCCTCTCCTTGAGGAGGGAGTAGCAGCAGAAACGACATGTGATGAGCTGCTCATAATCTCCATTCCCCATTTCCCTGCACCTGCTGGTGGGGAGAAGGTAAAGAATTGGGAATAAAATTAAGCCCAGGAAAGAGGGAGGGGTGTGGGGAAGGTGTTTTTAGGTTTTACTTCTCATTATCCTGCTTTGATGTTTATTGGTAATAAATTCAGTTAATTTCCTCAAGTTGGGTCTGTTTTGCCTGTGACAGTAATTGTTGAGTGATCTCTTAACTCATGAGCCTTTCTTTATATTTTCTCTTCCTGTCCAGTTGCAGAGGGGAGTAGTAGAACGGCTTTGGTGAGTACTTGTCATCCAGCCAGGGTCAACCCGCCACAGTCAGGTAGAAAGCAGAGTGAAAAGGGAGTAGTGAATTGATAGGCTTTAATAAGATAGTAACTCTTTTTAAGAAGTTTGAATACAGCAGCTTTTCCTTTCATGCTCTTTGTTGCCAATGTGTTACATGAGGTTGGAAGTAGATCTACTTTCTTGGCACAACATAGATAATTTACCAGTTAAACTAGAAAATGGTCTAAATTTGATAAGAAGCAATTTATTAAAGACAAATGAAAAGTACTGTACTTGGAAAGATCTGCTCAAATGCCTGTATGTAAAATGGGGGATAACAAGCCATGCAACAGAACTGCAGAAAAGGATCTGGGAGGCACTACTGTGAGTCAGAGACGGAATATGAGTCAACAGTGTGGTGATGTTGCAAAAAAGCAAATCCCATTTTAGGGTATATTTAACAGGAATGTCACGTGTAGCACACAGCAGTAGTTTTTCTACGCTAGCAGGCACTGCTGAAGCCAGAGAAGAGCATTGCGTCCGATGAGGGCAGGAAAAGCAGAAACAGTGGAAGGAGATGAGGAGAGAGCTGCCAGAATGGTAAACGCCGTCTGCAAGGAGAGGATTGGTTGGGTTGGTTTAGACTAGAGAGAAGATTGACGAGGGAAAGCCGTCCAATATTTAAAAGCTTGTCTTAAGAAGACAGTGATTAATTGTTCTCTGTGTCCACTGGGGATAGGACAAGAAGTAATCAGCTTAATTTGTAGCAAGGAAGATGTGGAGGTAAGTTCTAGGAAAAGCTTTGAGTACTTGGAAAGTTAAGCAGGAAAACTGTCCTGAGGGAGGCTGTAGTGCCCTCATCACAGGAAGTTTTAAGAACAGATGAGACCGGAGACACAAAATTTTATCTAGGTTGTTTTATTATAGTTTTGACAGGTTCAGAAGGGAGTGGGCTGCCTGAACTGATGTCTGGTCCCAATAGCTCTTGCAGTGCCTGAGAGGCAGGCTTGTCTCCTCACTGGCAGTTGTGGTGGGAGCATGGGGAAGCAGAGCCAGGGTGAATCACTCCCTCTGCAAGTTGCCCTACAGCACCTTCCATGCCCCTGGCATAATCCAGTTTTACAGTGCACATCCCAAAAAGACCTGAGGGAGCTTATGTGTTCAGCAGTGTTACATTAGCATCTAGCACTGTAAGCCTTTCTATTTCTGTAGATAAACAAGCAGAGGGTTGGCCCAACTTCCTGCATCTTCATAACTAGGGATTGGAAGTTATTGGAGACTTTTGTTCTGGTTATTGATTAATTTGCCCTGGGAAGACTTGGTGAAATTATTTGGAGATGGAAAAAAAGGCTTACATTTCTGCTTTCACCTATTAAAAACCACTGCAGATTTGTATGGTGTGTTAAAGTTACAAGGTAATTTTTTCAGTGCTCTTCCATCAAAAGAAGTAGATAAGGGCAAAGGATTTTCATCACTGCAACATCTTTCTTCCAATGTCCTCAAGCAGAGTAGCGGGAATGAGGCATTGCAGGAGGTGCCTTTGCACCCAGTGGATTTGAGAAGACAGAGCCTAATGTTTGATTCAGTAGACATATACTTTGGTACTCATGAGAGGGGCTTGTGGCACTTTAAGAGAGGAGGATGTTTCTTGGTGAATGGGGCTTTTCTTCCCTGAGAGTTCAGTAAAACCTTTCAGCTATGAGCAGGCAATCCAAGACATACTATGTGGCATGTTACTGCTATCTTTTCCTGAATCTTAGGTTTACACTAACAGTCTGGATCCAGTCGGGCCTAGGAGTGGACTTCTGAGTGTCTCCAGTGCAGAGAGCCAATTTCCCTAGTGAACATCAAGGAAAGAAGATTTTCCTTTTAGTTTAAAAGAACATCTGGGAGTATATGCTTGTTGAAGTTGTACAGTGTTGTGCTTGGCTGCAATCTGTGTGCACAATTTATAATGTGTTTTCCACCATCTTACATAAACTTGTAACTGCAGGCTCTTGCCATTCTTCAGAGGGAGTCGAGGATGAGGATACTATACTCTTCTTCTTGGCACTAGAAATGAGTCAGGGTTGACACACAAAAGTAGGAGGCAACAGTTTGTGTGTAGGAGGCTTGTTCTGTCCAAAGAAAATCTATGGGTTATATGCAGGGTGTTAGTCCTGCTACACTGCAAAGCTTGTATCTTCTGCTGAAACTCAGTTCACACACACTCATCATTTGGAGCATATGGAGAGCTCAGCAGATCCAGCCCTCAAGGGATGACTGGTTAAATGGTTGAAGGTAGGTTGGGATGTAATTATTTGTTTATGAGGCCCCATATTGCACCAAGTTATAATTGTTTATGAACACTGCTGTGAAGTCAGGAGGGAAACATTCCAACCCAAGGAGATACTAAGATATAACCTAATTATTGTTATTTTTATTCCTGCCTATTGTGGTAGCACCTACACAATGCTTGTTCAAACACAGGGCAAAAAATGTTCCTGCCCCAAAGAGCTAGCAAGCTAAGGATGAGACAGGAGACAACAGATGGACACACATAACTGGGGGAGTACAAAAAACTCAAAGATTGGTCAGCAGGATGGGTGGTATGATAGCATATTGACAGCTTAGCTGTTGTCAGGCTTTCCGTAGGCATGTGGCAAAGAATTATAACAATAATTCAAACTGCGTCCTTTGCTTTGGTGTTGTGTGTGCATCTTCCATCTGTTTAAATAAAACAGCTTAATTCCCACTCAATGAGGCTTTTCCTGTCCCCAAACTTCCCGTCATTCATGTGGTATAGATAGGGAAGTACACTGGTCCAACAGTGAAGTGTCCATTGCAGTTTTCAAGGGAAACTGTAGTTTATTACTGTGTAAAGATAATGAGACTAAACATGGGATTTTGTTGCCCTATGTTTTAAAGGACAGTGGGAAAAGACTGATGGATCTCAGCAGGATGGATATTCAAAGTGGCATAATGCAGGAGGTTTGTTGGCTGAAGTGGTCTCTTACTAAAGTGTTGCAAAAACTATCTAATGCCATTCATAGGCAACAATTCTATCTGTGTAGGTCATGTCTGTGGTGTTGTATTGGTGAGTACAGGATTGGCTGAAAGAGTGCAGGGCTCCGATTTGGCTGAATGGTGAACAGTTGTTCCACATTTGTGGCTGTACCTAACTGCTGGGGAACTTGAGTGTGCTTGGCCTTAGGACTCTGCCTATGCCAGTGTCTGCATTCATATGTAAGTCTTCTTTTGGGTTTTACCTTGAGAGGGCCACAAAATAGAGGATAGACATTAGGTAATTTTACAGAGTTCTTGTTTCTGAATGAGAATTATATCAGGTAGCTTTGTGTGGTGCTGTGATAATTTCTCTAACTGTGTGTTGTGTTACCATCACACAGTATGTCAACATCAGACATGGTGTAATGGGTGGTGAGGTTTCATGGCTGCTTGTACAGTTTTTAGGTTTGGTGCTGAAGAACAGAGAATGAGGAGTAAATATTCAGCTGTTCTTGACCTGAACATACCCAACTCTCCCAGCTTCTTTGTGTATCATGCTCTAGCTGCTCAGCATTAGGATGGTTCTTGCAGTTGTAAAAGCTAATCATATATTGAAGTGCATTGGCCAAAGCATAGAAAACAGGTCAAGGGATGAGTTTATTTCCCCATACTCAGCACTAGTGGGATAATGTCTGTTTATTGTGCCTTGTACTGGGCTCCTCAGTACAAGAAAGACATTGGCAAAATGCAGCAAGTCCAGTGGAGAACCCCTGAGAAGCACTGTTAGGAACTGGCTGCCATTGGGTTGTTGCATTGCTGACTACTAGCCCTGGAGCTGGAGTGCAGTGGTCCTGCCAGTTTTCCTTGGGCTTTGCAGCACACTGATCTGCTACCAGCTGTCTGTAAAACCATGGAATCACATAAAATCTTGAGTTGGAAGGGACCTGTAGGGATCAAGTCCAACTCCCTGCTCTTCACAGCACTACCTAAAACTAAGCCATATGACTGAGTGTCATCCAGATGCTCCTTGACCTCTGACAGATCTGGTGCCCAGACTTCTTGCCTGTGAAGCCTGTTCCTGTGACTCCCTCTCAGTGAAGAACATTTTCCTAATGTCCAGTCTGAACTTCCTCTGATGCAGCTACATACCCTTGTTTACAATTGTACTGCTGGGGACTCTTTCAAAGGTTGTGCCCATCTTTTACTTTTTGGGCCTGTCTCATCAAAGAAGGCAACCTGGCAAACTTTTTGGTATTTTTTCTTCCATGCTGGCTGTTCTCAATCACATTCTGGCCATTTGTATGCCTAGAAATGGGTTCCAGCAGGATTTGCTGAATAACTTTCCTTGGGACTGATGTTAGGCTAACTAGCCCGTAATTCCTTGAATCTTCCTTCTTGTCCTTTTAGAAGAGAGGTGTGATATTTACCCATTTCCAGTCATTGGATTTCCAGTCATTGGAAGCCTGCTCCAGTTATAACAACTTTTCCCGTATGAGGGTAACCTCACCGTGACATCAGCCACCACTGCATGCCTCTGTGCTTTTGGGGCATCTTGTCTCATCACAGGGACTCGAGTATGCCCAATTTGTTTAAATGGTTCTTAACTCAGTCTTCCTCTGCTATGGGTAGTGTTTCAGTCCCCTGGATTCTTCCACTGGGCACATGGAAGAAGAAGACTGAGAACAGTCCTTGCCAGTGATGGCTAAAAAAGCATCAAGGACTTAAATGTTTTCTTTCAACCACTGGTTTTCTTGTTCCATTCAGCTTTGGGCCCACAGATTCCTTAGTCATGCTTTTGCTAGCAGAGTGCATTAAGAAGCCCTTCTTGATGCTTTCACATTTTATGAATTTTCATGCAATTTCAAGCCTTTCTAATTTTCATCCTGACATGCTGAGGCAGAGTTTCAGTATTCTTCCTGAGAAGCACACCCCCACTTTCACCTTTCATTCGCATCCTTTTGTGTTTGAGTGCTGTCAGGAGTTTCCCATTCAGCTGCCTGCTTCCTTCCACACCCACTTGGCTTCCCACAAATTGAATTGAACTGTTCTTGTGCTTTGAGGAGTTTGTTATTTCAGATCTTTAAGGTCTCTTGGGTCCCTTTGTTAGATTATCCCATGTAAGTGCTCAGTGAATGATTTCTTAAAGCTCTCCAGTGATTATTCTCTCACTGTAATTGTGCTGGAAAAAGGGTTCTGTTTGTAAACTGATTCGTATGTCATTTCAGATTTGGTTGTTGTCCTCTGTAATTTTTATTTCTCTTTATGTTAAACACATTATACCTCTTCTCTCTATTTCTACTTAAGCCTTTTCTGTCTTGCTTCTGGTGGTTTGACCCTGGCTGGATGCCAGGTATCCTGCTCTGCCACTCCCCTCATCAGCAGGACAGGAAGAGAAAATACAACAAATGCTCCATGAGTTGAGTTAAGGAGAGATCACTCACCAAATACTGTCATGGGCAAAAGACTTGGCTTGGAGAAAGCAGTTGAATTTATTACCAATCAAAATCAGAGCAGGATAATGAGAAGTAAAAAATAAATCCTAAAAACACCTCTCCTCAGCCCTCCTTCTTTCACAGCCTTAGCTTTATTCCTGAGTCTCTACCTCCTTCTGCTTTCAGCAGTGCAGGAAGATGGGGAATGGGGGTAACAGTCAGTTCATCCCATGTTGTTTTTGTTGCTGCTCTGTCTTCAGGAGAGGAGTCCTTCCCTTGCTTTAGTATGGGCTCCCTTCCACAGGAGACAGTTCTTCACAAACTTTTCCAATGTAAGTGCTTCCCACAGGCTACAGTTCCTCACAAACTGCTCCAACATAGATTCCTTTCCCCAGGATGTGGCCTTTCAGGAACAGACTGCTTCAGTGTGGGTCTCCTGCAAGGTCACAAGTGATGCCAGAAGCCTGTTCCAGCACAGGTTTCCCAAGGGATCACAACCTTCACCTGCTCTAGCATGGGTCCCCTCCATGGGCTACAGGTGGATCTCTGCACCTCCATGGATTTCTATGGGCTGCAGGGGCAAGTCCTGCCTCACCTTCACTGTGGGCTGCAGGGGGATCTCGGCTCTGGTGCTTAGAGCACCTCCTGCCCCTCCTTCACTGGTCTTGGTGTTCTGCAGAGTTCTTCCTCTCATATATTCTTACCCTTTCCTGCAAGTAATTCTGTGCATAAACCTTTTTTTGCTTCATAAATTGGTTATCACAGGGTGTTACTACCATGACTTATGGGCTCAGCCTTGGCCAGTGGCAGGTTTGTCTTGGAGCTGACTGGCATTGGCTCTGCTGGACATGGGAGAAGCTTCTGGAAGTTCTCAGAGAATACACCTCTGGCAGCCCCCCAGTTACCAGAACCTTGCCATGCAAACATGGCTTTATAGCCTCTTTTTGCTGGACTCTGTCTAGGTATTTATATGTATGGTGAAGTTTTGTTGTTGTTCTGTGATTTTTTCCCCCCCAATACCTCCCGTCTTTGTACTGTCAGAGGTAAATAATCAAATGGAAAGGGCAGGAGGCAGAAACTTTCATTTTCATCCTGCCATTGAGTTACTTCATGACAAAAGCAAATTGCTATCTCTATTTCTTATCTCTGAAAAAGTTCTCAAATTCAATAGATAGAGTTTAAATTCTTTTTGTTGAAGATCATAGACAACAGACTGATATACTTAATCACATTTGGTACACTCTTCATCTTAGGATTGGTTTGAGATAGTATCCCAAACTGTTTTCTCGGTTAATGGCTGTCAGACATATCAGCAGATGCTGCCAATGCACTACATTCTCTGTTGTGCCCTATGTACCTTTGTCCTCTGACTTGTAATAGCATTGCAGTTGAAAACCCACCTGAAACTATACTGTGGACTAACAATAGATAAATTGCCAAGGCCCTAATGATCATGTCTAGCAACAGAATTAATCAAGTTACATATTCCATGTAATAGTTTTGCCATCTCTTTATGGAGATTCTTTGCCATTGCTCAAAAGAGTAAAGACGTAGGTTCCGTGTTTCAACTCCTGCCTGCTCAACCCTCTCATGACTGAGAGTTCATCAATACTGTAGTTCTCCACATTCTGTGGAGAAAAATCCACCTTAATATTCTAATTGTACAGAGAGGAGTCTAGTTGTAGTGACAGTTACTCTATGGAATTATATTACTGTATTCCCCAGTCATACACAAGAATTTTGTTGTGTGATGTTTAAATGTAGAACAAAAGTTTTCCATCCTAAGTGATTGTGTCTCTAAAGCATGCCCCTCTGTGGCCGCTAATAGAGATAACTTTCTATAATTGATTGAGTCCCAAGTACTGCACCCAGACAGAATATCTCTGAAGGCTAACCTGCAGGAATAAGTGAGTCAGATGAGTATTTGTTAGTATACTTTGCAGCACACTGTATTATACCAAAATCCTGTGGGCCATCCCGGTTGGGCTAGGTGTTGCAAAGGCCAGAGAGCTTTGGTTAGAAAAGGTTCTAGAACAGAAAAGTACTTGTACCTCCAGACAACTCTCTCTTGGAATCAGTAGAGTTGAAGAGGATTTTGCTGAGTGCTGTGGAAGCTATGACAAGGGGTTTAAAGGTGTTATCTGGGCATGCATGCAATGCTAAAATACTGGCTTAAATCCCTTAGTTCATCTTGTCTGTGTACTGTGCTTTCCCTAGTACTCTTGTTTCCAGCACTAGATGGTAACAGTGAATAGTGGCAGTACATGCTGTGCACCTGCATATCTGTTTGTAAGATCTGGTTTTAGAGTTGCCTTGCAGAGAGAGAAGCGAAGATGGGCGGGGTAGCCTTTGCTTTACATCTCTGCTGAAGTCAACTGCACAGTACTTATTCTAATGCCACTGGTGTTGTGTCTAATCTGAAACGTGAGCAGACATAAGGCTTAGTAAATTGATGACCTCACTGTCTTGCCATCTTTGTCTCCGGATAACTAGGTGTCTAAGAGACTCAAGCAGTGATAAAGCTGGAAAACTCAAGCTCACCTAAATAAAGCTTGCATTTTGGATGGCTTAGTATGCTCTATTTCTGCCCTAAACTCCTGGTTTTAAATCCTTGTGAGGCCATAAGTGAAAAAGGCATGCAGTCTTCAGTTATTGCCTGCTTGGTGTATATCTTTATGATAGAAGTATCCCAGGAAATCTGGTATATGGCAAGCATTGAGGAATCAAGAAGATTGTGAGCAAGTGTTGTGGTAGAAGATGGGATGGGTTGCAGGCTGTTTGGCACACAGCTTTCCTCTGCTTTTCCAAAAGTCAAGCAGGCACGTGCTCAACACTTGCAAAGTTTGCACGTGTGCATGTTCTGATTGTACACCCTCCCTGAACTCTCTGCCCCTGTGCCAAGATAGCACTTGATGGCTTCTACTTTGATAATATCTGCTGGCTTCTGCCTTTACCCAGCACAACTGAAGCTCTTTGTGGTGCTGATGCCCATGCTGGCTGCGATGGTGTTTTCATAAGGCTCAAACTTTTATTCTTCACCTCATTCCTTTGAACTCTGTCCACCCTTCTGTGAATACTAACACCAGCCTATAAATTATCCAGCAGAGCTCTGGCACTTCAGCAGTCTGTGTTTTTAGTGGCGTGCATGCATAATCGATCTGGGAGACTGCCTCTGCTTTTGCTCAGGCATTTGCAGAGACCTTAGACTTTCAGAGTTCTCAATCACTGCTGCCTGTATGTTTGTTCACTTCTCTGACTGCCTTTTCTTCTGCCACCTGAACACATACCCTTCTGCATCTGTCTGGGTGTAGTGTGTCCTGTAACAGTCTAACCTGCCATAAGTTTGGGGGTGATGTTATAGGCAACTTTCCTATGGAAGCAACAGGTCACTGCAAACAACTTTCAGGTAGAGTATTGTGCATCAGAATTTGAAGGCTCTGTCCTGACTCACTACTTGGGGGTTGGGGGTGTGTGTGTTTTGGTCCCATGATGTGCCTTATGGAGGGGCCCAGTGAGTAGATGCTACTTTATTTTTTTCTGTCATGTTTCAGGTGAAACTCTTAGCATCACAGATGCTGACCCTGTCACTCATTGCTCTTAGATACTTTAGGTAGCTGGAAAGTTGCCTTTCTTTCAGTCAGTTGCCTGCTGACTATAGAGTTTGAACTCTAAAGAGTTAAAAGGTTGCTCTATTTGGCTGATGGGGCTGACTTCTCTTGTCTTTTAACTTCTCTGTGTCTTTGCTTAGCTCTGTCCACAACTAAAATATCTCAGTTGAATCTTTTTTCTCTTAAGTTTCTTTTTTCTCTTATGCTGAGTTGCCCAGAATGGTTAGTGCAAAACTTTGTCTAAACTGCAAATGGAGTCAGCCTTGATTATCAAGGTTTCACTTATCTCTTTGAATCAGTTCACAGTAAACCACCTGCTTAACACTTACACATCATCATGTGCACCTGTGAAAAGGTTTGGCTATTGCATCCTATATAAGCAATCAGTTCTCAGTAAAGGATAGTGCCATTTGAGAGGAGGAGGGGATAGTGCATAGGTTTGATGTCTGTGTTATTGGGCAGTGACAGTGCTAGGACTCCAAGGAACAAATGAGGAAAATAAGTAAAAAAGGAATCTAATAAATGATTTAACTGTACTGTAGATGTGATTGGCACTAATGGCATAGATAACAGCCTGGTAGCAGAAGAATCCAAATGAGGTAGCTGGAGAGCAGGTAGGAAAAATGAAGTTTTAAATGCAAGAAATAATAATAAGAAAAAAAGTACAAAGCTTTTGGTGAGGCAAAAGTATGTAGGGAAGTAGAAGAGGCTGGGAGGGAGAAGGACTAGAGAAAAAGTTTTGAATGAAGAGTGTGAATAAAGAGAGCAGAAGGCAGCTTTCTGATTTATGAAGTGTAGATATAACAGAGCTTCATGTGTGTGCTGACCTTGCTGACATTTGCACAAGAACCTGTCTGACTTTGCACAGAAAGGAAGAGGGGAGAGCCAGGAGGAAGCACTGGAAGGAAAAGGAGACAATCTCTGGGAAGGGAAAGAATATCAGGCAGTGGGTTGGACGTAGGGTAAGTGTGGAGAAATGCAAAAGGGAAAAATTAAGTGACGAGACTCCTTTTGAGGAGGAACAAAATCCCCAAAGAAGTGCAATGCTTTTAATATTTTTATTCTTTGATGTAAAAACAACCCTCAAAACATTCAACATGCCTTCCTTCTAGGTGTGTGATTGGAGAGGTGGGTTGGAGAATGAATCATAGATGTCTCATCATTCTATGGTAGAGTGTGTGAAAAAGACCGTAACCACTATTGACACTGTCTGTTGAACACTGAATATGTTTTTGTGCCTGATGGGAAATGTGTGTTTATTTGAGGCAGAGGATTTTCAGTGTGTGTGTGTGTTCTTTAAGGACTGTGCAGCAGCTTCACTTTACTTAGCTGATAGCAAAAAGTGTTCTTTTTGGGTTCACTTGCTAATATTTGAGTTTCTGCAGTTACATTTCCACATATTTTTCTTTCTCTATTTCTATGGATCTAATCCAGCTGGACTAAAGGGGGATCTGACTGCCTACAAGAGAAACAGTCAAACTGGCTTGACACAAAGTACTGTCACATGCATGATGCAAGTACTTAGGTGAAAGGCATTTTGCCTTCTTCTAATCCTTCAGTTGTATTAATCTTAGGTGTTGCTTGCAACACTAGCAAATAAAAAAGTACTTAAATAGAATGATTTCTTTTAATTGGTAGTGTCCTTTAATGAAATATAATTTGCCAATGCTGCTTTATTTTTTGATCCAAGACAAATAGGAAGAAAGCTTTGTAATTTTTTTAATTTTAAGTGTGCTTAAAATCAGTGTAAGAGCTGTTAAAAAACAAGTGCAAGTTTCTGAATTTTAAAGCCTTCTAGGAAAGAAGATGCCAGTCTTTAACTACCTTGATCCTACTCACTTAAAAAAAACCTATATATATAATTATGTGTATGTATATATATATGTATATATACACACGCACACATGTATACATTTGGGTTCATGGTGAAAAGGTTTGAAGAATTGTATCATTCTGGGCCACTTAAATTATTGAACAGGCTAATAATTCATATTCATAATGAGAAGAAACACATGGTTCAGTTATATAGACCATTGCAGGAAATGGAAAACATGGAAAAAGCACTGAGAAGAAATTAAGAGGGTGCAAGTTTGTATAGGATAAGGAGATAATGTTCCATTCATCTTTTCTTCAAATCCTGCAGTCTGACCAAGTTCCTAGGGAGGAGTCCATCTGCACCTTGTGAATGGAAGGACAAAACATGGATATATGAATTGGGAAGAGATGATATTGTGGGGACAGCATGGCTATATCTGCTCTTGGTTCATTTCCTTCTCCAGGGGAAACAGGGGGCTTGGCAAGAAGATTTATGCAGACTTGCCACATTTCTTCTTGATGCCACTGCTTTTCAAAGTCTGTAACTACATTTTCTTGATTAAAACTAGGAATTAAAATCTCATCTTCTATCAGATGACCAGTCTGAGGCTGGGATTTGATACTGGGTCTACTCATCCCTTCTTGGCTTCTCTGGATGGAGAAGTAGAGTCTTGTTTCCCTTGGAAGAGCTCAGCTTTCTCTGCTTGGTGTGGCTGTGGATGGTCTCTTGAAGAGCTGATATTGGCTGGTCTTCCCTGCTGTCTGTGACGAGGTGTTGGAGTTTTCTTTTGGGAAGTTGGTATGGGAGCAAGAAGAAGTGAGGCCCAGAAACTCTGCTGAGGATTGAAAGGGAAGCACAAATGTGTATGATGTCATTTCTTAGTCTGTACAACAATTCTGTAAATTTAAAATATGAGGTCTCTCTGTGATTCTTCCTTTCCCTGGTGAGAAAGGAGAGGAAGTTCAGAATGTGAGGAAACACTGTATGTGCAGATTGAGACCTTGAAGACACCAGTGAGTCTGTATGTCGAAAGAAATGAGGCCTGCAGGGCCAAGAAATGTGTTGTCCAAGCAAGACTAGAGGAAGACTTGAGAGCCCACTGCCTTCTTCTGATGGGTGAGCTTTGTCACACTGGGTGGGGTTTTTCTGTGTGAAGTGGTTGATGAGGCTCCCCAGCCTCTCCCTAACTACTGAGATCTGTTTGTTGGTAATAATTAGCACTCTGCTGTCTTATTTGTCTCTGATATAATGTGCATGATTCTGTTTCTTCCATATGGCATTTCCTTCTGCATGAACTAAAACCAACGTGAAGTGATAAGGGCAGTAGATGTCTCTTCTGAAGACAGCAGACATTCACTGTATTCTTGGTGGGGAGGGCTCATGCAGAATTACTGGTTCACACATGAAGTTCGTGGCTTAAAGAATTAACAACTGATCAGCCCAGGAGACAAGGAACAGGGCATGTGTTTTTGCCATCAATGCAGCTACTCTTGCATTGATAATGATTAGATGAGGATGGACTTCAGCTGCCCGTATCTCTTGTTTCTTTGAGATAGATGGAGACACTTCAGGTTTGTGTGAGCTCTGCTTGGGTGTCAGCTGTTGAAATATATGGTGCAAGATGTAAGAGGTGAACTAGATACTTCTTGTGGTGTTGTTCTCTGGTTTCCATGTTTCTCTCTTTAGCCAAATGTTTCCTTTTGCTGGGGGCTGTGCTGCCTGTAGTGTTCTCCTCATCTGAGGCTCAAGTGACACTTGGTTTCTTGGCACTGCACCAAGACAAAGACATACTGCTTAACTGGGGACTGTGGTAGAACACTTGCTGGGAAGAATGGAGTTAGACTGTATGAGAGGAGAATATATGATCTCCCCTCCAGTTCCTGTGAGATATATCATCTAAAGAAATATATTGTGAAACCAACAGAACATTCACAGTAAAAGCCACAATAGAGCTGACCACTGTCAAAGCAGAAAGACGCTTCTTCCCTGCCATCTGCTCGGGTTTTTCAGGTCCCTGTGTCATATTTTCAGTCTTTCATCTCTTCAAGGTTCGAAAAACCTTTCCACCTGGTCTTTCTGCTTGGGCACAGTGCCAAAGGGCACACCTGATTAGTGTACAGGGTCACCGCAGGAGACCTGCATTAAGATTAAACTCAAGTCCAAGGCATAGCAAATTTGATGAACTGCTTTTCCCTAAGGGTCTTTTTTCCCCATATAACAAAATATCTCTCACAGATTGGTTTGACTGATGATATCCACTCAGGAGGAGCAAATGCTGTGAAGACAAACAGTTTGGCGTGGATAGAAGTAGAAGTGTTTTGGGATGAAGCCAAACAGTGAAATAGAAATGCTTCAGGTTGTGTCTGCCATCAGTTAAGGTCCTGGGAGCTCTGGGTCAGCACAGCTTCCTTTTGAATTGTAGGCCTTGATTTTTGTTATGATGTTGTAGATGATTTATTTTGTTATGACCATTATGTGTGCCACCTTGCCCCATCTGCCTTCACTGGGTATCCCTGATTTCTTAACCTTTATAGCTGAATTGAGCACTTCCTTATTTCTCAGACTGACCTGACAGTGTTAAAATGAGTAGGTATGGGTGTAAAATGAGTAGAGATGGGTGGAGTAGTGATGGGGAAATCGGGCAGCATGAGCCAGCCCTGAGTAGAGGGGAAGCGTGTGTTTCCTTGGGCTAAGCTTCTGTTTTGCCTTTTTCCTTGTTGCTCACTGCTTTCTTGACTGTTCTTTATGGTGTCATCTCCTTTAGTCCTTGTGCAGCAAAGGTTAATGTTAATGCTGTGTATGAGGGAAGGAGTCCCTGCTGGTACAGGAAAAGAATTATTTAATAAAAAAGTAATCATTGATCAGTGGCTCCAATCTGTCAAAGGTCACTTATTGATCCACCTCTCACTGTGAGTCAGGCCCTCTGTTTTAATGACCTAATTCCCAGGTAAGTCTCTGTTATATGGCAGAAGTGGTGCTAGGAAACGCTGCTTCTTACAGAAATGTCACTTTTGGTGCGTCATGCTAGGGGGAAGAAAAGACTTGAAGTGATCTCAGTTGTCCATGCTTGAACATACTCCCAGTTCTGCTTGTTTCATACATTTGCTATCTCAAGGAAACCAAAAGTTGCAAGGATCATGGAGGTTAGATGTTCTTTTGCTGCTGGTGAAATCTTTTCAGGCCAGAACTGAAGTACAGTAACAGGGGCAATGCAAAGGCAGGTAAAATATTTGTGAAGCTGTAATTTTTTTTTTTTTTTGCCCTAGTTTAGTTTGGAAGAAGTAAGGGGCAAATATAAGAGAGGGCTCAAAACTAAATTTTGTTTGAAGTTTCTGGCAGGCATTCCTGTTTCTTCTGGCCCTCTAACATGAGCTGTAGGAGGGCACACAATGATTTGTAAAGATGTCACATTTTTGAGTGGTTACTGAGAAATAGAAGAGCATCATGTCATCCACTCACTGTGAAGGATAGCATTCACCAGCACTTCTAGTGTGATATCCCAGTAAAAACCTCTTGAGATGTAAAAATCCTATGGGCTCAATGGACTCTGATGCTTGTAGGAAGGTAAGTTTTACATAATTCTCTGCAAATCCCATGCAGATGCAAGTTGCTAAAGGCTGCTGCACCTGGATGGGAGCATTCCTGCTTGCCGTGTCTCTCACTTGGTACCCTATTCCCATACAGCACAGAAACACATAATCTACTTTTTTGCATAGAGTCTTTTTATAGGCATACTAAAAGTGGCATTAAAAATATAGAACTTAATATATCCTTTGCTGCAAAGGCTCCTACATGTAATATTCATATTGTTCTAGAGTGCATGTGCACAGGTGAGCTGGGTAGCTCAGAAAGGCTGCTGCCTGCCGTGCATGTCTGAATGAAGAGAGCAAGAGGAACCCAGGCCAGAAGGGCTGTGGCATAAACTGACAGCCTTGGAAACTGAGATGACATTTCATGACATGATGATGTAAAGTTAATAGAGTTAACCAGGTTTTATGTCCTTATCTACAATCTCAGTTTCTGAAACCGGATGCACAGGCTTGACCTGAACCAGAACAGGAACATGCTGGAGTGGAGAAGCAAAGTGTGAGATTCTGTCACAGTTTACTTCTGCAGTGGTATAGCCATCATTGAGGCTTTGTCCTGTGCTCCAATCTCAACAAAACACAGAGGAAGTATGTGTCTTTCAGAAATGCCCGGGTTAAACTTCAGGAAAAAAGAGCAGCTCAAAATTCTATCTTCAGGACTTGCTGCTGTCTTTGATTACTAAACATCCTGTCTTAAGTATGAAATAGAAGATCTGGGATAAAAAGTACTTTTCAGTACTTACTGAAAACAATAAAAATTGTTTTCAATTCAGACTTCAGTACTGCTAAATATTGCACTACTGAATTATTTCCCCTAATTCTTTGGATAGCATTAGTCACCATCTTCTCCCGACAGAATGTAGACTCTACACTAGAACTGTGTGCATCTGAAATCAACAGTAACTGAGGAGGTTCTATCTTTGGCTGCAGCTGTGACTTCTGGCCTTTTCTACAGTGTTGATGAAGTAATGGAACATCTCTACTTTGTTTCTTTGCACCATTTTGGCTGCTTTGCTTTCAGAGGCTGATATTTAGCTCCCAAAGCATTTCTTCTTCAATGTCATATATGTCATGGGAGTTTCCCAAGACATGTTGTGTATTGACACCCTCCGCAGGCACAGGCAAGACCAGTTTGTACAGCAGTATTTCACCATGTGCTGGAATTGGAGGTCACTGGTTTTATTTTCTCTTGTGGGAGCAGGTGTGTTTGGCATCTCTCTGATATTCCACAGGAGCCAAGTTCTCAAAGATTTGGTAGTGTGTCCGTCTCTGTCTGGAGTGTCTTCAAACAGATGTGTAGAGTTAAAGAAAGGCTATAAAATTTCCCTGTGGATTTCATTGCAAGCTGCTGGAGCGATTAATGAATAGCAGCAGGGTGCTATGTGGGTGTTTGCTCCAAGGCTGTCTCTGATTATACAGGACAGGGACTTGCACTTTTTCACACAGAAAAAAAATGGAAACAGTAGTATTTTTCTTGGAGATTTTTTCCCCTAATAGAATGAACATGCTGACTTATGGAAGAGGAGTGCTGTTCTTCACTGGTGCGTGGGTATCAGATGAAGCCTGTACTACTGAGCTACTCAGTGCTGTGGTTCACTGCAGGCTACATGGGTAAAGAAAGATTTGGGAGAAGGCGGTTCTGCTCTGGCCTCTCTTAGGGTGCATTATTTTCTATGGTTATTGATGATCCTGTAGCTCTCAAGTGACAGTGCAGAGTGAAGTTCTTAAGTGAGTTACGAAAGGCTATCAATAACTTGGAAATAACGTACCAAAAGCTGGTCCCCCTTAAACCCAGTTAAAAGTAAACCCTGGTTTTAGTCTTTCTGTTGATAGTTTGTGGTTTGGTTAAGTTTTCACTTAAGGACGTGATGAGGGTGGGTGGCTATGCTATGGAAAACAGCTGTTTGGAAGAGGGCTGGGAATGAAAAAGGAACTTGATTCTTTTTATTATGACAGCTGAAGGGAGGAGGAAGGAAGAAATTAATTCCAAGGCTGGCAGCACAGAGAGCACCGTAATATGGACATGAAGTAATTCATGGGGCATGGTGGCATGAGGGAACATTTATTCTGCTGCGTTTTTATTGCTTGTATCCAGCTCTGGGTTTCAGGATCTCCTCCAGTGGTGGAAGACAGTGTTTACCCTCACAGCATCTGGCTGAGGCCAAGAGGTAGTTCCTGTGTGGTTGCCTTAGCAGTATCATCAGCTATCAGCACAATAGAACATGGTGCTGCAATGATAGTTAGGCAGACCAGGGAAAGAGGAAACAACTGCAACCTTTATTTTTTTTTAATTGACAGAAGTGGTAGATAGTATGTAGCTATATAATATAACCATTGGTCAAGCAGGTGAAGAATAGGATTCACTGTTTTATCTTTGGAGAGGTTTTGGTCATGGAATCGCTCTGTTACCTCTAAAGAACTTAATGACACCCAGTTCAGCATGACCAAAGTGGATAAAGTAGTGGCACCATGCACTGTGTCCAGTTTCTTTTGAAAGATGATTGCTGCCATTAGTAGAACAACCCATCAATGACATACATTTAAAAATTTTGTGTTTTATTTTTAGAGCTTTTTGTGTGCATTAAAAAAAGCTCTCGAACTCATCATAGTGCATCTTTAAAATGTCCTGGCCTGTATCATGACCCTCGATCATGGAAGTGTCAACCTTAATAGCTTTATCCATCTGTAAAACAGAAGTTGTGTTGGTTTAACCCCCTTCCTGAGGAGTTAAATTTTGCGACACACAGTCAATTGCTTTAGATTAACATATGGGGCATCAGTTGGTAAATAGTCACCACCCTTGTGGACACTATTAGCTCATGATGAATATAAGGTAACCTCATTTAGCTTAAGCCTTTCTTATTATGAGTTGAATTTAGTTGCATTGTTTTCTATTGACTAAGGACATAGACCCATGAGCCCCTCAGCTGATGGGCACTGCCTCCGTGCACCAGAGTGCCTTAACTGTGTGTCTGTGCCCTTGATATGTTACCCACACCTCATAGTCCTCCATCCAGTACTTTCTTCTCCAGTATTTTTCCTAGCTTATACAAAGAGATTTTTGCATCAGAGACCTAGTACAAACTAGGCTGTGATTGACCTTTTAAACCAAACAAGCTTGCATGTTTCCAATATGAAGAGACAGCAGACAAGCCTCTGGCTTGAGGCATAAGATGGAGAAGAAAGGGAGGGATAAATATCAGAAGAGTAGGAATAAAGAACATAGCCTTGCTATGTGGAGCAGAGGAAAAAACACAACTCCTGCTTGCTTTGTCAGTATGTCTGACATGTTGCAAGACACTTTGCAGTGGGAGTTTCTGCTCTGTGGAGGAAGGAGAAGGAATGCGCCTTATAAATGTGCGTATTTATAGATCATAAATATTTGTTTTGTGCAGGTTTTAGATACTCTCATTTGAAGATCCTCTGAGTTCTTCTCAGACTGACTTGGCATCTGTTCAGCCACACAGAGGACTGGTGTGCATGTAAATTCTGCTGTAAGAGTCAGCACTCTTGTGTTCTCTTTGGTTACCTCTAGGCAAGGAAAGGTTTGAATTTCATCTGGGAGTTCAAAAAGGAAGATGCACTGAATTAATATCACATATGTGTTCTGGCCGTTGCCCATCCTGATTATTTTGCTCACTTTGCCCACATTAGAGACTGTGCTTCTCTGGGGGCATTTTCTAGAGGAAGAAACTGCTACTCTCTTCTTGTATTTTAAGTGATTCAGTGTATTTTGTCTCTGGAGTGGGTGGAGCTGGCTCTTTAAAGAGAATTCTGGGCAGATCACTTGCTTACCAATAGCTCTTACCAACATGGCAGAGAACGGTTGGTAGGGTGGACCATAATTGAAATGTGGGTGAGGCAGGGATTGTGCCTTGCCTGTTCCTATGAAGGCCTTCTAAAGGTTGTACCTATGATTTTGCATAATTATTCTTTGAAAGTTGTCCATAAGACTGCAAATACATAGTCTGTTAATGCTTTCTTAGGATAAGTGCTTTTCCCCCTTAAACACTAATGTTAAACTGTTTACTATATTTACTTTGCACTTTTGATTTCTACTTTTGTATTCTTTAGCTAGGGACTGACATTTCTCCAGATCATGTTAAATGATGACAAATGCAAAAACCACTGCTGTGAAGGTGTCTCTGGGCTCTTATATAATACAGATCAGATGTTTTGGAGTTTACAGTTTACACTGCATGAGTCCTGGGTCAGGATTGTGTTTCTTGGTGTCTTTTTTCCCCACTGGCATAGTGCTGTGTTTTAATTTAGGATGAGAATAATGTTGATAAACACACTGATGTTTAGTTGTTGCTGAGCAGTGCTCACACTAGGTCAGGAACTTTGCAGCTTCTTCTACTGTCCCACCAGTGAGTAGGCCAGGGTGGCCACACAGGGTGCTGTGGGGGAAGCAGCCAGGACAGCTGACCTAAACTGGTCAAAGAGATACTCCATACCAGATGGTGTCATGCTGGACAATAAAACCGTGTGAAGTTGGCTGGCAGGGTGTTGGTCTGTTGCCTGAGGACTCTCTGGGCATCAGCCAGTGGGTGATGAGCAATTGCATATGCATCACATGTTTTGTATATTCTTTTGTCATCATTATTACTTTCCTTCCTTCCTATTCTGTTCTGATAAACTGTCTTTATCTCAGCCCTGGAGTTTTACCTTTTTTGTGATTCTCTACCCCATCCCACTGTGGCTGTGTGGCATTTTGCTGCCTGCTGTTCTAAACCACAGCAGTCCATTTTGGTGCCCCATGTGCGTACTAAGGGTTGAAATTAAGACAGAACTGACTAGAGCATGTAAAACTCATTAAAAGCATTCATTTTATTAGTTTAGTAGTCACTGATTCATGGATACCTTGTGGTGGGGGGCTACAGCAATGGATGCAGAGCAACTGACAGGACAGAGCAAACCCCTTTTGGGTTGCTGGGTTATGGCAGGATATTGCTGCTTGGGGAGAGAACCTAGTTGTAAAAGTACCTCATGTAGATGCTCGTTACCCAAGAGTCAGACCAGTGAAGAATGTCAGAACAATGGGCATATGGATCAGGCTGGTAAGACTGAAGTGGCTCAGATAGATCTGGACTGTCAGCACAAGGGTGAATTATTTCCAGCTTGGTGGGTCCATGACACCCAGGTCACCAAGGAAGAGATGTAGCATATAGGTGGGCTTGTGATTGAAAGGTGGGCTTGACCATGGACACTATTGCCCAGGTTATTCTTGAAGGTGAAATGTGTGCTGTGATCAAGCCTCTGTGGTGAGGTGAATGATGGTCAAAATATAAATACAGGGAGGTCTGGCAGACTGATTATATCACAGCCTCACAAACCCATCAAGGTAAGTACTATGTCCTTACAATTGTGCAAACTGCCACCAGTTGGCTGGAAACATATCCTATGCCACATGCCACCACCCAAAACAGTTTTGTGCCTTGAAAAGCAAGTCTTGTGGTGACATGACACCTCAGAAAGAATTGAGTCAGACAATGGGACTAATTTTCAAAACAACCTCATGGAGACATGGGCCAAAGTGTATGCCATTGATTTGGTAGTCACATTTCCTATCATGCAGCAGCCTCTGGGGAAATCAAATTATACAATGGACTGTTAAAGACTACACAGAGAGTAATGGGTGGTGTAATCTTCAAACGTTGGAATACACATTTAGCAAAAGCCATGTGACCAGTTAACACCAGAGCTTCTGCCCCTCCCATGTTGGAGGGGAGTCAGTGAACAGCTGTGGGGTGTTTAGCTGCCTAAAGCTGGGTAAAACTGCAACATCTGGCTGGGAAAATACTTGAGATCTGAATCAGCTGTCAGGTTCTAAGCTGAGGAAATGCAAGTAGAATTTCAGGTTTTCTCTTGATGGTCTATCATTTTTACCTTGCCTTGTGATCCACGAGTTTTAAGGCCAGAAGTGGCCGTTATGATAATCTACTCCAATTGCCTGTGTAATGGAAGCTGTATGAGCTACAGCATATGCTCATAGAGTGAAACTATTTTGGAAACTTAAACATTTTTGGGAGCAGTCCCCTGGGGACAGTTTCTCTCCCTCACCATTCTTCAGTCTTGTCTTAAATACTTTCTGATATTTATTGTCTTTTTGGAACTCAGACTGTGCTCTTTTGTGTGTTTTTTTTTTTTTTTTTTTTACAATATTTACCTTGATGAGGGTAGGAACACAGACTGCAGAGGACCTCCTGAGCCCTATGGCATGCAGGTGTGTATTTTCTACAGAAAATAATCCCCAGTATTTTTTTTTATGTCTGCCAGTTTTCTGGGTGGATGGCCATTCCAGAACTTTACTCTGCTGAGTGTTAGAAATGCTATTTTAGTTCCCAGTGTACTCTTACTTATAGCCAGTTTGTGCACCATTCTTCTGATGTCAGTATTGTTCTTCAGATTAAATAAATCTCTTTCTTTTTTCCTGTCTTTTAAGTATTTATAATCAGTAGTCATTTCTCTTTGCCTTCATCTTGTTAGGCTAAAAGTGCCATATTGTCTCAGCCTTTTCTTGCGAAATAGGCACGGGTTGCCTGGTTCATCCTCAGAGGCTTTCTAAAGACTTGGTTTCCTCCTTCATGAGCAGAGGTGGTCAGAATAGTATGAGCAGTTTTAGAGCAGGTCTAGCCAGTGTGATGTGTTAAGACCTCTGCTCCAAGACAGCTCATCATCAGTTTTGTGTGCAGATCCACCTGCTAGGACTTTGCACATTTTAAATACCTGTGCAAACTGCGTTAGCTTGTGATGTTTGTAAACAGGAAGGATTTCTCTTCTTATGGCAAGGATGATGGATGTTGGTCCTTGTGGCGACGTGGACTCAGCGTCTGCTCCAGAGGCATTGGTGGAATTTTCTCATCCCTGTAGCTGGTGATAAAGATGTAAACTGGCCAAGTCAGATTTAGAATTCAGAAGCCAGCGTTCTGAATTTAACTCTGAAGCCAGCATACCTGCTGCTTCCTATTAGTGCATCTATGTTAAGCATCTACTTAATGTAATTGCTTGGCCAGATTGATTTATAAGGTCAAATAACCAGATAAACAATACAAATAGTGCAAAATAGGTCCTCCTTTGGTGTACTTGAAGGTTACACTTTTCTTGATAGTATATGGATCTGAACGTGGAATAGTTATATATAATACTTCACATATGAATCTAATCATGCCTTGAATAAGGATAGAAATGAAATGGTTTCCTATAAATGCACTTGAAGTGTGAGATTACATATATATATATATCTCAAAATAGTTAAATATTTTGTTGATGATTAAGAATGAATATTGTGAGAATGAATATTATGGAGATTCTCATAATATACGGGGGAAGTTGGTGACCTGCTACACCACTTAGACACATACAAGTGTGTGGGGCTGGATTGATCCAACCAAGGATACTGAAGGAGCTGGCTGAAGTGCTTATCTGGCTGCTTTCCATCATTTATAAGCAGTCTTGGCTAACTGGGGAAGTTCCAGTGACTGAGGTTGGCAAAAATGATGCCCACTTACAAGGAGGGCCAGAAGGAGGATCCAGGGAAATTATAGTCCTGTCAGCCTGACCTTGGTGCCAGGGGAGATTATGGAGCAGATTATCTTGACTGTCATCATGTAGCATGTGTGGGACAACCAGGGGATTAGGCCCAGCCAGCAGGGATTTAGGAAAGGCAGAGTCCTGCTTTACCAACCTGATCTCCTTCTGTGACAAAGGGACCCTCTTCATGGATGAGAGAAAGGTTGTGGATGTCTACCTTGACTTCAGTACAGTCTTTGACAGTGTTTCCTACAGCAGTCTCGTGGAGAAACTGGCTGCTCATTGCTTGGATGAGTGTATTCTTCATTGAGTAAAAACACTGGATGGCCAGGCACACAGCATGTTGGTGAGTGGCAGTGGGTACAGTTGTGGCCACTCACTTGTGAGGTTCCCCAGGGCTCAGTACTGGGCCCAGTTTACCATCTTTATTGATGATCTGGATGAAGGCATTGAGTGCACCCTCAGTAAGCTTGCAGATGACAAGTTGATTTCATTGAGGGCAGGAATGATCCGTGGTGGGATCTGGACAGGCTGGATTGATGGGGTGAGGCCAATGGCATGAGGTTCAACAAGGCCAAGTGTCAGGTCTCTTGGGTTCACAATAACCCTACACAGTGCTACAGGCTGGGGGAAGAGTGGTTGGAAAGCTACTTGGCAGAAAAGGACCTGGGGGTGCTGGTAGAACATAAGCCAGGGTGTGCCCAGGTGGCCAAGAAGGCAAATGACATCCTGGCCTGTATCAGCAATAGTGTGGATAGCAAGACTAGGGCAATGATCATTCCCCTGTACTTGGCTCTGATGAGGCCACAGCTCAAGTGCTGTGTCCAGTTTTGGGTACCTTGCAGCAGGAAAGACATTGAGGTGCAGGAGTGTGTCCAGAGAAGGGCAGCAGGTGATAGTGAAAGGTCTGGAACACAGATTTTAGGAGGAGCAGATGAGGGAGCTGGGGATGTTTAGCCTGGAGAAGAAGAGGATTAAGGGAGACCTTATCACTCTCTACAACCACCTGGAAGGAGGCTGTAGCAAGGTGAGGTCAGCCTCTTCTTTCCAGTAACAAGGGACAGGATGAGAGGAAATGGCCTCAAGTTGTACCAGGAGAAGTTTAGATTGGATATTAGAAAGGAATTCTTTACGGAAGGGGTTGTCAGGAGTTGGAGCAGGCCATTCAGGAAAGTGGCTGAGTCACCATCCCTGGAGGCATTTATAAGAGATGTAGATGTGGCACTTAGGGACATGGTTTAATGGTGGAATTAGCAATGCTGAGTCAGTTCTTCAACTCGGTGATCTAGGAGGTCTTTTCCAACCCAAACGATTCTGTAGCTCTTTATTTTGTAGCCCTATTGTGTTTGCATACCACCTTATAGTGTGATAATATAGCAGCTTAGGTACCCAAATTTGGAAATTGAGAATTTCTCTTTCCATAATGATAAATAAACTCTATTTTCCATGTGATATGTTCAAGCCACAATTAAGAAAATCTACAGGAAAACCACAAAATATTACATCTGTTCTTGGAGCTACATCATCATGTTTATGTTGGGAATTGGATGTTCATAATCTTTGAATTTTGCATGATTAAATACTCAGTAAATACATTTGCACTGTATTTGGCACAATTGTAAAACAAAGGGTCTGCAAGGAAAAAATTATTTGTAGTATGCTATGGTTGCATTTCTTGATATTGTGATGGTTTCCTTGTTTGAACTTGAAGCTTTGATGAATGAAGGGGTGCCAGGACTCTATGAGTCTCCCCTCTCAGCAAATGTTGCATATGGTCTCTTACCATAAGAAGAAGAAGGCCTTTTACACTAGAGGGTTTTCCATTTGAGCAGATAAAGGTATAAAACATGAACAGGTGGTTAGGAGCTGAAATAGATTAATTTGGTCTAGAAATAAAGTGCCCATTTTTAACAACTGTAATAATTAGGCCCTGAAAAAATGTTCTAGGAGTTGTTATGAATGCCCCATTAATAGAAATCTTTAGGACAGGAATGGATTTTTTTTTTTGCTTGGCTTCAAACAGAAATTAATTCAGAGAACTTCTCAAACTAGATGACCTCCAGGGATGGTCATTGTCTTTGTAATTTGTGGATCCTTCTTAAGTCATATTCCAGCCTTGGTTATACAAAAAAGGTGATCTTTGTGGTTGACAGACACAGGGAAGTGTTTCCTCCACATGGAATTACAAAAATTGTCTGTCTTGCATTCTAGCTAGAAAATAGACGAAGTGTATTTTTCCTTACATGAGCATAAAGAATTGAGACACTTCTGTGCAGAAAAGCTTGGGATCTATAGGGCTGTTTCCATCTGAGTCACACTGGATGTTTTTCCTTAAATATTTGCAAGTAGGATTTGTAGACAGTTGTCTTCAGTGTTGAATAGAGATGTATCATCTGCCAGAATGTGGTAGGGTGGAGGTAGATTGGGTCACTCTATCTTTTGCCTGTCCACATTTCTGGCATGTGTCTGTGGGCCCAGTGAGAGGATGAACCTGGATGACACAACTGCTTTTCACTCCTTACTTTAGCTGCAAAAGCCTCTGTTCAGCAATGTTGGGCTGACTGCAAACAGAAATGCAAGGGAAAAAGGGAATCCCTCTGTTTCTGAGTGTATTTTTCTCGGTGATTCAAGTTGTTTAACTGCGACTTCTCAATCAGTCCATTGTATCTGAGGGTATAATGGAAGCCAAAGATTAGAGTGGCACTAATGCTGAAGATGAGAGGACAGTAAATAGGCCTGAAAGCTATAGAAAATTCTTCTGACAAGTGCTTGAGTTCTTCTTCACCCCTTTCCTGTCTCTGGGAAGGGGGTATAGACACTGAAAGTCACCATGGCCCCTTAAAATGGGTGCATGTGGTCATTAAGTCTTTTGACATGGGCACTGGAAAGCTTCCACCAGAACATGGTAGGGCAGGGCTCGTTTACATTTCTGCCCTATCACCAACATTTGGCTCTCTCTCACTCCCTTTCCCACCTGCTGCATGTGTAAGGGAAGTTCTTAGTCCCTTCTGGCTCTGGAGTTGCCCTTCCCAGCTGCATACTGCACAGCATGCTCAGCCTGCCACCATGCACCATCAGCTTTTCAGGAGCTAATTGGATAAACTCTACTCTAGAGCCCATTGAACTTGCCTGTAACAGTGCTTAATTAAAGTGCACAAAGTTTGAAGAGATAGCAAGTTAAGGCTTAATGCAATAACGAAATGGCACTATTCCACCATCTGCTTCCTTCAAGACGTTAATTGCTTCCACATATTTGTTTGTTTTAATTAGGAAAGAACCTTGATTAAAATGGAATGAGAAGGGGTAAGAGTGGAGGAGAGAAAAGCTGGAAGGAGAGGAAGATGGGAGTGCAGGAGAGTGAGAAAGGAATGAAAGATGAAGGTTTGATCATGCTGCTGAGTGCTGATCAGCAGCTGTGAAATAGCTGGCTAGGAATAAATATTTTGGCACTTGTGGACACAGCTTGAACAAGCAACATGGTGTTGTGTCACTGAGAAACTCAGTCATAAATGATGAAAGGTGTAAGTGAAAAACATAAAATCATTTTCCATGGAGCAATCTGTACTATAACTACTTCTTACGCGCTTCTGCAGAATCTTCCCTGATTGTTCACTGTGACTGCAGTGCTTTGGTTTTTAATTCTTAAGTACTAACCCACAGAGGAAGAAAGGTAAACAAACTTCTCCTATGTTTGCTGCTTTCCTCTTCCTTGAAGTACCACCCATCTGCATTAAGCTCATCTTGGAAAGTCTTCAGTTTATGAGCAGCCCCAGATAAAAGCACTTTCTAATGGTTGATAACTATGTCTGCTTGAAAATGTCAAAATTTTCTGAATAGATGACTGAGAAAAGAAAACTTAACAAATAATTAAAAAAACCTAATTGGGGCATTGGCTGAAATTTCAGAGATAGGAGGTTAGAAACTTTTAATTTGATTAATCTGACTCACCATCATCTATTCTTACTCTATTTCGTTCTCTCCATATCTGTTTTTTCTCCTTCCTTTCCCCCCTTTTTACCCTCTTGAGAGTGAAGTCTGATTTCCCAAGTAAGTATCAATGTAATTAAAGTCAAACACAGCTCTTAAAAAAGGGAATCAACTAATTTATTTTCTGAGCCATTGGTATTTTGGCTAGATTTTGATAATGGAAAAGCACGAACCCAGGAGCATGAAATGGGGATATTGTAGTCACTGAAATAATAAAATGTTTAATAACATGATCAGTAAAATGCTTGTTTTATAGGAGACTGTAAGCCTTGTGTTACTCTATACTTGACATTCTTTCCCCATTTTTCTCTCTGACAGAGGCTGCAGCTTTGACATAATGAAATCTACTGTCATTTTTTTATGTCCCACTTTGGATTTTTTCTAAAAATCTCTTTCACTAGTGGAATGTAGTTCCATTCCCCTTTGGCAAGTTTAAGAAAGCTTGTGGTCAAAGAAAAATCTTTTATTCACTTAATCTCTTACCCAAAAATAGAAAAAAAAAAATCCTTAACCCTAAATCCACACATGATTACCTTGAATAGGTTGGTGAATGTTTTGATAACTGTGGAAAATGTGTACTCAAATAGTTATTATCCAGAAAGTATGGATAAATATTTTGTGGCTGGGAGGTTTAGTACAAGGATGGGTGCATGGCTTTGCACTTGTGGATCTCTGTTCCAAAATCAAGTGCTTTGATTTTGTCCTTATAATGCAGTGTAATTGTTCCCTTGGGGCAGGATAGGAGACTCACTGGATCAATTCTAATCACATTGCTTAATGTTATGCACTTGAACACCTCCAAGATGTAAGCTATAAAAGAACCAGAGGAGAATCCAGGTTAGTAGGGACTTCAGAGTAAACTTCAGAGTGGTATGCTGGGGTACTTCGGTGTTTGTTTTTTTTTTTTTTTTTTTTAACATCTCCTATTTTTAAATTAATTTGCTTTCTTTTTGCACTATAAACGCCATCAATATCACAACTCAGTATGATACAGCTTCTTGGCTTCATGCAGTTCTGGTGATCCCACCTAGAAACACCTAAAACATTCACCAGATTCCATGTGGTATCTGTGTGAAGAGACATGGAAGGGCTGGAACTCTCAGTTTATAAGAAGGGTGCTAGGACAGGGAGTGCTGTAAAAGCCACAGTGATCTGGAGAAGACGGATGTGGCCTCCAGTTCTGGGTTATAGCTCAGGCTGAAGTGGAGAGGAGATGGATGGCTTTGCTAAAACTGTGTGAATATATCTTTAAGTGTTGAGAAGCAGGATGCAAAATGACTGAGCAGGAGAGAGACGTCCAGCCTGGCAGTGGGCAGTAGGAGATAACACTGAAAAGCAAGATTCTAGCCAGGAGAAAAGGAAGAAGCACACACTAGTACCTCTTAATGCAAAGATATTGCAATACAGACAGGCCAGTTTCTGTGTCCAGGGTCTTGTGTTTTGATGTGAGAGTACTGAATGAGGATGTGCACTGGATGGGGTGGCTAGACCAGTGTCTATATGGTCTTAGGGAAAAGACCAGCTGTCTTCAACAGCAAAATTTTCTCAGCCTAGTGTTGAAGAGTCTGTTGGGGATGAATGTCTAAAGAGGAAGATATCCCTGTGAGATTCTTAGCTATTATGGGTGTAAAGATTAAGGGAAGTTTGTTGAAGTCTCTGAAATCAATTGAATCAGTGGGGTGTCCTTTTTATTTTTTTTTCCCCAGCAGTGATGCTTAAATTATTTTTTTCTGACTTTATTGCCATTACCTACCTAAATAGCAAATATTCTACTGAACACTACCGTTCCCTTCCTCCTCTGCTCAGTCATGCATTCCTGCCTCTATGGTATTGTTACCTCAGACTTTTTTTTCATCCTCATGAAACAGCCTGCAGTCCTGTGGCTTAAAATCAACTAGTTGTGTAGTGAATGGCAGGTGTAGATGGTACAGTTGAAATCTTAATCTCTCCCACTAGTCAGAAAAAGCTATTGGAAACAGGTATTTTAGGAGATATACTTTGAATGCCTCTAATTCTGTTGCCCTGGACGAGCACTGTTTGCTATAGTGAAGCTGTAAAGGATTCTCTTGGGAGACATCTGACAGAAAGCCAAGAGTGAGCTGTAGTCCAAGACAGCCTGGCTCAGTGCAGCAGAGTAACTGTACACCTTTATCAACATGTATTTTTTAACAGGTGACTACTTCTAGCCTGTATTTGTGAAGCAATCGGAAGACCCGTGGACTCATGGCTTTTCCATATCCTCTTCCCTTTTCATTTAATTCTGTAGGAAATCCTACATTAGGGATTCTGTAAAAGCAGCTTACAGTGATGTATGTATTTCCTTTCCTGTAAACTGTGGAGACACTTTTACTTTTTGCTGTAGTGTACATTGCACATGTTTGAAAACCAGCTGCTTTGAAAGCAGCTTTTTGTTTATTTTAAACTATGTTAATAATTAAGTGAATCTAAACACTCATATTTTTCATAACAGACTTTGTAGGTTTCTTTCTTTATTTAGACCTTAATTAAATGCATAGAGGGACTTTCTTCTGTTAGATGAGTGTCTTCTTAAACTGCTTAAATTTTGACTTTTAAAAACCCCAGAAAAGTGGAGGAAGCAAGTTAAAATAGTTGTACTTAGCTGATCTTTAGCACTGAGCAATGCTGCATACAAACAGCCTGCCTGGATTTATGTCTTTCTCTTCCTCTGAGCCTTTTAGATAGTTTAGATGACCACTGGTCAAAAATGGAGTTAAATGTACCCATTTTTTCCCCCAGATGATTGACTGCCCGTTTCTGGAACCTCAGAGATGTTCTCCCTTAAGGAGTTTTGGGGGGAAAAGAGGGAGTGCAGGTCTCCTGACTGAGCAGTACATAAACGAGGCGATGAGTCCCATTTAAAACACAGCAGCCATTGTACAGATTCATTTGGTTTGTATTTAAATGGGGAAGGTGAGTGCCCCAGTTTTCCTGTGTTGTATCACAGGAGGGAGGTATCATATGGCCGGGCATGGCAGTCCCCGGGGAAGTGCAGCCCGTGTCAGCTCTCCGTGACTGAGCTGTTCTGCTCTGCCAAAGCGGGCTGGTGCAGGTGGAGTGAGAGAGCAGCTGCAGGTAGGTCAGGAGTTGAGGCAGATGAAGGCTTCCCTGCTCCCTCACCATTGCCCTGTCTTTCTCCCTGCCTGCTGGGTAAACCTGTGCCTCTCTGGGTCTGAGACATCAGGAATATAATGGAAGAAAATATGCTGTGTTTTATAGATACATTTTCCCGTGCTTAGTTTGAGAGCAGACTGTTAATGTCATAAAACAAGATAGATTGCTCTTCTGTTAGCTTGCCTTTTGAGTGGTTTGAGCACTTCACAATGACTAATTAAACTTTACAATGTTGCTGCTGTAGTCCTAGCTATATCCCTTGAAAGAGCACTTTGCCTAAGGCCAAACAGGTTATGAGGCTCCTTATTTTGACTCTTGCATGTACTCTGACTGCTAGAACATGAAGTTCATTGCATGAATCTTACTACTGAGCAGCAAAATACTGGCAGCCGAAAACTAGGTGCTATAGATAAAATTAGTCAAATTAATGTGTGATGAAGTTACATGGGGGAGAGGTTTGGCCTAGAATCTGGCAACTGGCAGGTTGCAGGAACCATCTGTTGCCTGTGGTATCAAGTAATCATTTTCATTAGTTACTTCTAAATCCGTTACTCAATGTAATTTGGAAGCAAAAGTTCTGCCAGGTTATTACAAGCACTTCAGGTATCTTCCATATAAGTGTTGATTAGAAAAACTTTTCCCTGTTTCTCCCAGACTTATTTTTGTACTCTTGACAGGTGTGGGGTGGGAGACTGGAGTGCTCAGTCTATGCAGGAATGAGTGCTCTCACTAGTGATTTTTTTTCCTACCCACATGTTTTAGCTACAGCCTAGGCAGAGTGTCTCCTTAGGTATAGAGAGGAGTTGTACTGTTTTTTCTTTCCTTGCTTGCCTTAGCAGTGGACAGCAGAAAAATCATTGTGAGGATTTGTGGTGTTTAATTTAGAAACTGGGGCTAATCCTGCAGCATTTCTCTCACTGGCTTTTAGTTTGCCACTAGCTAGCAAAAGCTACATGTGGAACAAGGAGGTGAAAACTGAGGCCAGAAAAGAGCGAGACCCATCAGTGCCTCATCACTCATCTCTAGAGCTATGCAGAAGTTCCCAGACATGTGCTGAGCTGAGTGCAGGGCTTGGTATGAAAGGGAGAAAGTGGGTGCTGTTAGCAAGAACTGCTCATAATGTTTTTGTCAAAATAATGGCTTTTCAGACTGTGAAAACAATGTTAGCAGAAAGGATGTATTATTCAGAATGCTCAGATTTTTTTTTTTTTGAGAGGGAGGGTAATATATTTAAAATTGATTTGAAATGAAAAGTTATGCAGTTGCTAGGAATGAAGCTATTTATATAGCAGTCTCAGTTTTCCCACTCCTATACTCCTTCCCTATTCTATACTTCTTTCCCAGAAGAAATAAAAATAAACTGCAAATAATGACTGGAAGTTACTATGTCCAAAGCAAGGTAAATTAGAATGTTTCATTTTTAAATTAAAAACAGAAAATTCAATTAAAGCACCTCAATATACTAAATGTTATTTTCATTTTCACTAGTGGCTTTTATAACAAACAACTATCCTTTGTCAGCTGTATTGCTAACCATACAGAGATTCATATTTAGTATGGTAAAGCAGAAAATACGTCCCATGCAGCTGTGGAATACAGTGTAGAGATATTCCCAGAGCCACTATTGCATCTGTAACCTCAGAGATTTTGGCTTGAGGAGTTGCAGGAATTCAAGTATTTTCCTTGCTGTCTCTTTTTTCTTTGTATTTTCTTTTCTTTTTTTTTTTTTCCTATTTTTAAAGTATGTGATTTTGAATCCTGGCTTGAGCAGGTTGAGTTGGGATTTTGAATTCGCAGCCCAGTCACTCAGAATGTCAATTGTCTTCCGGGGCACTGCACTGTGAGTCCCAAGGCTGGAAGCTCTTTAAAATACCATCTGACTTTTAAAGGAACGTTTGCAGGAGAATATATATGTGTATATATATTTTAAGTCTTTCTAAATCTACGAAGTGTGATTGATTTATCAATATCTAGCAACTAATGATTAAATAAAGAGACTTTACGTCTTCTCCAGAGGTGTTAAAATGCTCCATTAGAAAATTTAAAATAATTTCTAAAGGCATTAATTTCCATTGTGCTGCTAGTTAGCTTTTTCTTTCCCTGAGCTCACTTGAGGTATTAAGCTGGCTGACAGACTTTGCTTCCTGGCAGTCTGTGGCCTGGCACAATCCTGCCTTTGGGACTTCAGTATAGAGAGAGCAGTGCCCCTAATCTGTTTTTTGGGTGTTGGAGGATTATTCTCTGTTACATTATTTCCTAGTGTTTTTATCCAAGTTAATTTTAAAATAAAATGAAGTTGTGCTCTTCCACCTTTCTGCAGTCATGCCCAAAGACTTTTGAAGGCCCAGGGCTGTCCAGCCTCTGGATTTCTTGTTTTAGCCAATGTCTGCTTCTCTGTTGCTCTGTGCTTAAGATGATTGCTCTTGTGTCTTGCTACATGCAGGCATCCCCTGTCTTTTTGGCATCTTGTATATTACTTACTCCAGGAAATGTCATGTCCTTGTCATTAGGTGGTTTCACTGAAATAAATAGACAGACGAATCCTTTATACTTGAATTTTGCAAAAACCCTTTTGTTTTCCACATCTTAATGTTTGGTTCTACATTTCAGAGCAGGAAATTTCTGAGAAAAAGACAACTAAAGAGAAAACTTGTAGGGCAAAAAAAGTGTGAAGCACAGAAATACAGTCCAGGGAGGTGTAAATGAATTAAAAAACCCCCAAAACAAGAACCCTATTTTCTGTGTAACTTGTCCCACTGTCTGGACTCATAGGACTCTTAAGCCTAAAATTACCTGTTCAACAGCCTTCCTTTCAAAGCACGTTGTGCCAAAAGCATTGTATTTCTGCTTTGAAGGTCCCTAGGGCTCTGGAGTAGGGCTCCTAGGTAGCCTTTACAACGCTGTTTCAGTCCTTAGCTGTGAGGCCACTGCTGTGGCAGAGTGACAGGTTTGTTATTCCAGCCTTGCTTGCAGGCAGTCTGGGTTAGGTGGAGGATTGCTTGGTGCACACTTACATATCACCATGTAGTGCTGCAGGCACAGGCCAGGCTGAAATGACTCCTTGCAAATAGAGTGTTTAGTGTATTTCTTACCTGTCCCATAATTGCTTACCTGACCCCTATAATGCAAAGTTACAAGTAATTTCCTTGATGATCTGGAAAGTTTCCAATATCCTTCAGCCAGTTGAAGTGTTATTCTTTTCCAGCTAAGACAGTGACACTTAACGATTTTTGCAACCAGTCTGTCTTGGCAAAGATTTCCACTTCCATTTCCCCACATGCTAGAACTGAGAAACCTCTCAGTGCATAGCGTCTCATCATGTTCACCCAATTACCCTGAGGGAGAAGTGGGGAGAGGGATGGGGTGGAATTTTGGCAGGAATTTGTGTATCAGAGGATGAAAACAACAGATAGCTAGAAGAATGCATTGATTTCCCATGGCAGGGGATTCCCAGCCTGCTGTTATGTATACACCCACGAAAAGCAACATGTTTCTGGAGGTAGTGGTAAGAGAGTGATGTGTTCTGAAAGAGGAGACCTAATCTCACAGTGGCTGAGACTTGCAGAGTGCTTCCCGGGGCACCAGTGTCAGCTCCCCGTGTTGGTCAGTATCAGTCTCTGTGAGAGCTGGGTGCATATGGATCACCCACACTTCAGTTCCAGTGTTTAACTGGGTTCCCTGAAAGGCATTTAGTCCATAAATGGAACCTCAGCTGTTTAAAGAGCTTATGAACTGAGATCATTGTCTGCACACTGGACAGCTTCTCACACCTGTTTGCTACATTTAGGTGCTTGTGTTTGCTTTGTGGGAAGCTGAGTAGAAATTTTTGTGTGAGATTTGTAAGTTGCAGTAAAACTTCAGAGAACTGAGTTCAGTGATAGGGAGTGCCAACATGTTACAGAATGGGAAAATCCGCTATAGATTTCAAGATGTCCATAGGCCCTTTGTTTCGTTTTTAAGTGGATGATGCTTATTTTCCCATGAGCCAGCAGACTAAGGAAATGATCTAAATTAATTACTGGCCATACTAATGACAGGGAAATATGTCCAGGTGCGTTGTTCCCCTCTATACATACTATGTTTTTAGTACAATAACAAATTTGATTGCTTCTGCCTCTTGTCTTTATAATATATCATCACAACATTTAAAAACATGCAGACTGCTCTGACTTACTGGAAATAGGTCCAGGAGTATAAAATATGTTAAAGAAAGTGTGAATTGACTGTGATCTGTAAGTGAAAGAAAAAGTGAGTTAAAATTTTGTTCTTATTATAGTAATTCTGATAGTCCTTTTCAGCTTTTCTTCTTTTTTTTTTTTTTTTTTTTTTTTTTTTAAAGAAAGTGTTACACATCAGCTGGAATATAAAGACATTTTAGGGCTAACTCAAGTACATAAAATTATTAATGTGTACATGTGTAGTGTCTCACAACTCTGCTCTTGACTGTGTTGTGCTAGATTCTGTCAGACAGAAAATGTTCTTACTCCTGCAGAACTTAAGATGAATATGCAAAGAAGATGGGTAGACAGACGGCTAGGAAAAGCGAGGTGGTATTACTTAGTATGCTGGCCATTTGTTTTATTTTGTTGTTGATTTTGTGCTTTGTACCTTTTCCTAAAATTAGGTAACTGAGAAAGCAGTGCTCCAGTGACTTTTTTCCTCTTGCTTCAAAGTCAGGAGTCCCACACTCCAGTTGTGTCTCCCCTTTGAGGAGTGTCTAATGCTAGCCTATGTCTGTAGTATCAAATTAATTTTGGGGGAGAATTAAGCCCTATCTGCACTGTTAGTCTTAGGAAAATCTTCTTGGAAGTAGCCTTATTTTCAGGCATTAGTGACATGCTCAAACTTTGGTTTTTGGTAACAGTAAGCACATTTTCAAAATACTTGATTTTTATGAAAAGAAAATGGAAATATGTATGTATTAAAAGAAAATGGAAATACTCTATACTTCTGGAAGAAGTATTTCCTTTATCAATAATGCTAGACCACCAAATTCCCCACTAACGTTCCCTGCTGAGATGTGTGTAGCTACTGACTGCATTGGGTGTATTAGGATCTGGCAGAATAAACAATGTTAGAGATCTGTCCAAGCTTTCTGATGGCAGAAAGGAGAGGATGCGGGGGATGGAGACAGACCACCTACAGTAGGAGGAAAATAAATGATAATGATTCAGAGCCCTCCAACTGTTGAGCTTCAAAGTCTTCAGAAAAGCAGGTATTCTTTGTTCTCTTTTAACGATGGTGGAACTGAGGCAAGGCCAGTGTTCCCAGTGCAGCTGCCATGGGAATTACAATAAAGGCTGTTGAGTTTTGCAGAAATCGCTGTCCTGGTTACTACCAGCTCAGAGATGGGGGAGTCTGGTTTCTGCTGCGTGGCAGTACAGAGCAGTAACTGCTCAGCTGCTGCCAACGCTTCCTTTTAGCTACTCCTTGTTAGTGGAGAGTTTGTGGTAATGGGAGTAATTAACACACTGGGAGTCATTTCTGTGTCCTGGAAGGGAACAGAAAGCCATCAGAGCAGCCTCAGACATGATTGCTCTGCAGGGTTATTTTCCCTCTCTCTTTCTTTCTTTTCCATTGTGCTTGGGTTTTGATTTTTCTTCTTTGTGTTAAGAAAGCTGGAGAGCTGAAATGGTCTGTAAATTGCATTCATGCTGAGCCCAGGCTAGGTAGGCTAGTTAAAGGTCACTCTCATGGACTAGATGGCCTCCTCTGTGGGGAGGTGAGAGTGTTTAAGAAGGGAGTCACGATGTCCCTTGTGGCTTTTTTAACCCTTCTTTTTCCAGGATAGATTTGTAGAGCTCTGGTTCTGAGTTAAATTTGTTTAAATAGGCCCAGGGGGCAAAAGCATGAAGGGTGGTTATGATAAAAGGGTAACTCTTTCAGCAGTCAAAAGACTTTCCAGCCTGATAAATCTGAAGTGAGGCTGTGCTGCCATGGTGTCATGCGGTTTATTGAACTAAGCACTTTGCCAGTTTGCTCATATCCCTTCTGAGGCTGCTGGTGGCATTTCAACTGTATGTCTTGCTAGTGCAGGTGAATTCAGCTCTCCTATGCATAGGTGCCTAGTTTGGGTATTAGGTAGTGTTTCTGGAGGTGAGCTTCAAGGTTAGCCTTATCATAAGCAGTCATTCTTGCCTTCTCCAGGGAGGAACTCGGAATGGGGGGTAGGGCAGTGGGCTTAAACTGATTGCAAATCACATGCCCGGGTACCAGGAAACCAACCAACCAACCAACCAACCACCTACAGGTTACAACTGATGGTGAATGCATGTGCATGTGTATATACTAGTCCACTTTGGTGAAGCAAAGAAACTAATTTAGCTTTATAGTCTATTTTTTCTTACTTTAAGAGGACACTCTTGAATTGCAATCCCATACCCCATTTTCTTGCTTTTTGCTTGATACAGTTTGTTTGCAACTATCTCCTAGGGACCTCAATGCTAAATTTAGATAAGAATTAAGTGCCTTTATATCAGTTTTCAAGAATGGAAAACTTAAGCCTGCAAGATATATCAGTAGTGCGAAGTACCAAAGAATATAGAAGAATGTCTTTTAGTTGGGCTTGGAGTGGGGCAAAGGCATGTGTGGTTTCATAGTGATGTGATAGACTGGAAACCATGCAGAAGTCAACAGGTGCTCCATGTCACCCTCAAGCCCTAATTTTAAGATGCTGGTCTTCATATGCACCTGTCTCTACATCCAAGATAAAGCCCGAAATATCACTGCTTCTCTCGTTACAACCAGCCAGCCAGTAATGTAAATGCTGCATCCCATGAAGTTCTGCCAACTTCAGAAGAACCTAGGTGTGTTCAGTTCTTTGCAAAGCAAAGCCCCCATTTTTGACCTTACTTCCAGCCTCTTCACTAACCAGAGCTCATCTTACCTTACCTGTGACCCCTCTGAGCTGTGTAGTGCCACTGAAATCTCCCTTGGTAAGAAAATCATAGCATTGAACAAAGATGGAAGCTCTCTGTCTGTATCTTCATCCTGGTTCTTTCAGCTCAGCTTCCATGGCACCACCCCAGAGTCCTCTCCATCCCAGGAAGGGTATGAGGCAGTGTCCAGATTTATTACTGAGATGCAAATGCTGCTAGAGGAATTAAAAACTAAATTAGCCCCTGTGGTTTTCTCTAGTCTCGTGAATTTCAAACCCCCCATGTCCCCTCTCACTTCTCTGTAAACATCCCTCCATGCATCCTTGCTAAGGATGTTGTGTAATGGGAAGATTTCTGTGTTACTCTTTATCCATAGTGACTGCAGCAGCTCACAGTTTTCACATCTGCATTTTTTATTGGAAGGGTTATTTTTTTTTTGTTATGCTTTGACCCTTTGTCTTTAGCCACAATTCAGTTGGGGATAGATCAGGCAGAAAGATTTCAAAGCATTAGCCAAAAGGAGCCCGTTGTTCTGAACTGGATGAGTGAATAAATATTATGAATTCTCCATTTCTCTCTGCTAGCAAGCTTGACTTTTAATATCAATTATTGAGGGTAAATTTTACTGTATTGTTTTGAGCAGCATATGTCATAGAGCTGTAATGATTTGATTATGCTTTCGCCAATTGAGGGAAAACATGTGGATGCAGAGCCAAATTAGGATCCTGTTTACTCCTTTTTAAAACTCTGCTGCTTCATTAGGGCTTGGGGAATTAAGAAAACAATTAGATTTTTCTTGTTTTAGAATCAAGGAAAGGACAATATTGAGTTCACATGACGTATTAAATACATGGATCTTAGGTGACCAATGTATATTTTAGCTTCCGCTGAAACTGTGGCATAGTGAATAGTTCTGGTTGCAGAAGAGGATGTCAGACTGGGTGGACTGTAAATCTTTCCCATCAGCGTGTCAGTGGGATTTTGTCCAGCATCCTGAAGTGGAATAACAGGACTTAACAGGCTTGCACTGGGCTGCTGAGGCAGGGGTTTGTGAGGGAAGCCAGCCTGTCTTTGAATTCATCTAACTCTGTTCTTCATTCTGCTGAAAATTACACTTTCAAACACAAATAGGTCCATCCCCAAGCAATTAGCAGCCAGGAAGGGAGGTGTAGTGGAGGAGGGAGGGCAGGGAGTGACAAACCCATCTCCTGCAACCTTTCTGTGCAGTTGGATAAATAAGCTGCAGAGCAATAGCTTCTCACCCCCTTTCCTAAGCAGGTGTGTTTCAAGACGTTTGCAAAGATATTAACCCTGCACACAGAGTGTGCCAGTCAGTAATTATGGAAATTAGTTGGCAATTAGATAATGTCACTCACTCTCTGCATACAGTTGATAAGTGGTTGAGAGCCACTTCAAAGCAAGGGTGAGGCCCCCTCCGTGGGCTGCTGAGCAGATGGCTCTGACCTGGCATTAATAGACTGCTGTCAAATTTGGGAATGTATGTGGTGGTTAGGCAGCACTGCCTATGGCACTGTGGCGGGGCTGCCTCCCTTCCCTGGCTGGGGAACTTGTGCAGCTCTGTCAGCCCTGTGAGTGGGACATTTCAATAGTGCAGGTGGGTGTGTTTCCTCCAGTGGGTTTGGCGTGTGCGAGATGCTGAGCCGTCTGTTCAGTGTGCGGGTTCCTTGCCGTTGCAGCTCTCAGGTGGGCCAGGGAGGCGGTACAAGCTGTTGGAAGTGCAGTGGAGATAACTTGCTTGCTGCTGTCCATCATGAAGTCCCTTTTTATGCAAGATGTGGTCATGCCATGACAATGAGATTTCTCAGAGATAAAATATGTGAGACAGTACTCTGGGATTCTGTAGCTTTTGTCCCAAACTGTAATGTATTGCTATGGTAGCAATGTGCTGTATGAGGCTGCTAGGGTAGTATTTATGCTAAAAATAAAATGGTAAGAGCAGAAAATTATTCATTCTCAGCGTGTCTTGGAGAATCGTTGTGGGAACGGGTGAGGCACAGAATTGGTGTGTCAGGATTTACTCTCTCAAGATTTGGGTTCAGATCCTGCCTCCTGCTGTAAAGGGCAGTGGGTCTTCTGAACTCTTCTTGAAGACCCTGTAAGTGTGGTAAGATTTGCTCTCACAGACTTAACTGTGTGAGACGTGAAACTGGAGTAATGGGAAGCACCGTGAGTCAGGATTGACGTGCGCTGACAGAGTTCTGGGGGAGTCACAGATGGCCCTAGCCTGCTAGTGGCTGGGTGTGGGCAGCCTTCCCAAAATCTGAGCTGCAGTGTCTAAAAGGCATTGAAGCACCCTGCAATGACACCTATATTTAATGGTTTTTACATTGTCTTCCTCTTCTGAAACAGAGCTGGCACCGTCTTCTTTTGAAACAGCTAGAAAGGGATTACCTTGGCTTCTCTCAATCAAAACAGAAAGAAGAATTGCCTCTGCTTCCCTCAGTCAAGACTGCTATTCTTGTTTAACCATTTCTATCTGGTTTCCCTTGTTGACTATGCCTATTGTCCTCTACTAATGAACTTGTATCGTTACAGAAATTTGCACCATAGAGGTAGCCTACTCCCATTATTGACCTTTGAAATATCCCAAGGATTGAAGTGACACAAGGAGGCTGGGATTTGTCTGTGTAAAACAGAGTTTCAGTATCCTGGGATTGGGAGAGATTAATAGGCTTTTCAGGCAGGAGTTTGAACTGTGTGTGGACATAGACATCTCATCTGTGGTTATGTACGGTGTTGCTACCTGCTGCTGTGATTTACAGCATCTTTCACTGCTTATCAAAGTGTTGGTCTTCTAAAACAGGGAGAGAAGACTATAAGACTGAGGGCTGCTTTTGATGCAGATGATGCAATCTACCCTGCCCAGGAGAATTAAAAGCTGGGGTGAAAGCTGTGCTGCATTGAAGTTTCTGGATGGTTGCTGCCATGCTGGGCTTGTCACCCTTCTCAGCTCAGGCTGAGCACAGACCTGTCTGATGGGAGTAGTGAGTTTTGCCATGGTGGTAGTAAATGGTCCAGGAAGCTGTGAGCTGCTGGAAGCACATCACTGGCTAATTTACACACATTTGATGTTCCTATGTTATTTCCATCTCATCAGTAATTCCAGGCTTGGGTTTCTTACTTTCTTTCTTACCTTTCTCTTACTCTATTCTTCTCCATAAATCATGGGCTATTTTAGTGGCTTCACTAGGGAGCACAGAGAAGAAAAGTAAATGGTCAAGAACCACATAATTTTTTTCCAGTTAATTTTTCAGGACCCCCCAAAACACCCATGAACTTAGCCAACATTGTCATTATTGGGAAGACAAATTAATTGAGCAATTGGGTTCTGTGTTTAATTCTTTGCATTTTGCACCTCTTCTATAACACCTCCTTTTTCCACCTTTCATTTTCCTCAGCCAAGCTGTTAACAATTAAAAGGAATTATCTTCCCTCTGGTTTTGACTTGATTTTATTTGTGTTTATAGCAGTTTAGCTAACACACTCCACTCAAGCAGCTGCAGGGAACAGGCCTGGTTTCCACTGGGCACTGAAAACGCACATCTCTCTCCAACTTGTGGGTTTTCGTTTAATTGATCCCTTTTGTTTTCTAAGTGACTTGTTTTTTTGTGCTGGCTAAATTTGTCAGACTGACAACTCTGGAGACTTACGGCTTCTGCAGGTCTCTGAGGCAGGTGAGGATGTGACTGTTAACTTTCCCCTCAGTTTCCTAGTGATTCTCCTCCAGCTCAACCTCTGTCTCTATCAAACAGAAGCTTTCCAGCACTGCCCACTTCTGCAATGTCTGTGTGTCTTCTCCTTCAGAGAAAGATGGGTGATGGGATTGAAGCGCATCTGCTGTGAACAACTCTTGTGATCCACAGCACAAAACACTTTTCCCAAGCAAATACTGCCTCTCAATATGTGTTCCAGTTTGTGGAAGCTGTGTTCATGTTGACTTCTGTGAGGCTGAAGGCCTTGATTCTCATCACCTGTCCTGCTTTGTGTCAGTGCTAATGTTAGCCATTCCCAGAGCTGTTCTTGTGTCCGACCCATCTTTGTGAACAAACACCTGTGTTAACAGAAAACTTTCTTCTTGGGTAGAATTTTCAAAGAATGAACCTAGCTTTGTGTTGCCTTTAGTTGTCACTTAAAACATCCTCCTACACCAGGCATAGTCACCCACATGCAAGTATGCAGAAATGAGTTAAATCCCAGTGTTAAGATGTAACTCATTGAAGGCAGTTAGAATTCTTTGTTCTTATTTAAGGGTGAATTTGGTCTTTTTGCTAAACCACTAGACCAGGGTAAGTGGTTAACTGCTTAGACAGTTCTTAGCATCTAAGCTACAAGTTTGCTATCATCTAAGCTGCAGGTTGCCATATATAATTTGCATAGCACTTGTTTCCAGGTTGCAGAGGTCCGTGGTAGAGTCTCTGAAGTATGCAAGACATGTAAAGTAAAAGCAGCTATTGTGTGACAGGCTGACAGCAGGGTTGTCTTCTCTAAAGCTTCCTTGGTGTGCTAGAAAGCATAATGTAAGCAATGGAACAGGAAGTTTGGATAATGGTGTCTCTTGCTCTTACCAGATTTAAACTTCTAGGAACTCTGTCTCTGTCCTAAGCATTTTAATTTGTTGTATTTTTACATTGCTCATCATTGTTATGTGTGCAGACTTGGTGAGTTTTCTATTTTGGCCTCTTAGTTTTGAGGACATAGATGTCCTTGCTGCTTTTGAGACCTGTACAGCCAATTGCCAGAATGAAGAAGTGTCCAGAGTATCAAGAAATGTAAATGAGATATTGGACAAGATATTAGTAAGCTTCATAGTAAAGATATGGTGAGTAGTAGAGATAACTTTTCCCTTTCTTTTTTTGTCTTGATCCTACAGGTCCTGCAAGCTCCGTGAGTGCCAAGCAGTGAATTATGGGCTGGGTATCCACCAGTGCATCATGAAGATTGACTTTATTTTTGCCCTCTTGAAGTTCACGTGCTTTATGAATTCACTCTCTCTTCTATCTCACTGCCATCGCCGTCAATATTGTCATCACTTCTAGAAAACAAGAATTTTCGGCTTGGGCTCTGGTTCTCCCTTTCCTTCTTCTAGGAACACCAGTGTCACCTTTGTGTTCTACCAAAAAAACACTGTAGGTTATTTTGCCCTTCAGAGAAGTACACCATCTGGAGAAGTCACATCACGTACCATGTACTTCTGAGACAAAAGCCTCTGGTTCCTATAGGATAATTAAGATCTTTCCTTGGGAGGAGACACTTCCTCTTGGTCACGTGCACTTGCAGTCTCACTTTCCACTTAGTCTCCTGCTCTCTGTCACTCTCTCTGCTCTTCTTCTCTTCGTTTTGGATTTAACATTTGGTGTTGACTGCTGGGGTTCTCCTCCAGTAGTGTGGCTCTTTTTTTTTTCCTCCTAAGGAAGAGCAGATTCTTGCAACAATGGGCTTCACTCTGCACTCTGTCTACTTCACCTTGAAGGTGAGTTTGCTACTGGGCTCCTTGCTGGGTCTCTGTTTGGGTCTGGAGTTCATGGGCATCCCCAACCAGTGGGCCCGCTACCTCCGCTGGGATGCCAGCACTAGGAGCGAACTCAGCTTCCAGTTCAAGACCAATGTCTCTGCTGGGCTGCTTCTCTATTTTGATGATGGTGGTGTCTGTGACTTCCTCTGTTTGTCCCTGGTTGATGGGCGCATCCAACTGCAGTTCAGTGTGGACTGTGCGGAGACAACAGTTATCTCAGACAAGCAGGTAAACGACAGCAACTGGCACTTCCTGATGGTCAGCCGCAATCACCTTCGGACGGTGCTAGTGCTGGATGGTGAAGCCAAGCCGGGTGAGGTGCGTCCACAACGCCAGTACATGAATATCGTCAGCGACCTTTTTATTGGTGGAGTCCCTCTGGACATTCGTCCTGCTGCCTTGACTCTTGATGGTGTTCTGAGTGAGCCTCCATTTCAAGGATTTATCCTGGATCTGAAATACGGCAATTCTGAGCCGCAGCTCCTGGGCAGTCAAGGGGTCCGACTGGAAACGGAAGGACTTTGCTCAGAAAACCCCTGTGAAAATGGTGGCACTTGCTTCCTTCTGGATGGTGAGCCACACTGTGACTGCTCAGCCACTGGGTATGCTGGCAAGCTATGTTCTGAAGGTAAGAGGATATACTTCACTGCTTCTCATTGGCCTTTAGGCAATCCAAAGAGTTACTTTATTGTTTAGCAGGGCTATGAGAGAGTTCTTATTCCTGCTGACTGTTGCCAGAGGAATTCAAGTTCCACCATTCTTTTTCCAAATGGAAGTAATGAATTGGGGGTAGATAGGGAGTGCGAGCAACTACAACAAGTGTCTTTCTGAAAGGATGCTGCACTTGCAGTGTGGACACATTTTCGTCATCATCATCATTCATTTCATCAGCAAGTTATTAATAATGATAGAGAACACAAATTGGTAAATAAAACTAAGAAGTACCTTAGGTTAGTGTTGGTAAAAGCAATGGCTGGCTTTTTTTCAGTAGTCCCTGAAAACTGAGTGAAGTGTCAGCAAACAGGAGCCATATATATATATTGCTAACATAACTGATTGACAGGACATTGTATACTTATTTGATGTTAGCTATTGCTAGCCTGTGGAAGCCTCATGCTTCCCTTCAATTACTTGCATACTGTATCACTGAATGGCACCTTGATTGTTTTAGCATCCTTGATTAAATTGCTTAAATTGCTTTTTAAATTGATCTTACTTAGTGTTGCAAGGGGAAGAGGTATTTGAATGTTTCTGCATTGTTTGGTACTCACTTTTTGAATTTGAAAGTTTTAAGTCATGCAAACCACATGATGAAGAGTATTTCAGATTTGTCCTTTCATCTTTAGCAATGTGATGGTAATTAACTCTGTATGTGCAGGAGATTCAATAAGTCAACGGAAAATCCCTGTGTGAATTTGAGAATCTAATCACAACATCATTTATTTAAAGCCATGACATTTGGCTTTAAACACCACAGTTTGAGCTTAAACCAAAGATGAAACCTGGACAAGAAGTGTACAAACTCAAGGAAAAAACCCAACCTGAAATTTTGTGAAAATGGAAATATTTGCAATAATATATTTTCACAACTGCCATTTGTTTACTTCTTTTGGCAGTGAAACTAGATGAACCAAAGTTTAGTCTGTACAATGTGAGAAGTGGTAAAAACAGTTCTTATACTCTTGATATCCAAGTAAAAAGCCCTACAGCTCTACATTTACAGTCTGTTTTTAGATGGAGAAGTAAACATGTTTTTAGAGGAAGAGAAGGTTTGGAAAATAAACATAGTATCCATATGTGCATTCATTTTAACGTGGTTTTAATAATAACAGAAAATTTGGCTTTATATCCAAATAATGCAGTAACAGTACATGAGCATTAGGGAGGAGGTGTGAGCCTGTGAAGTGTTGAACACCAGAATTCTTCCTGGCTATTTGCTCCAACCTGGTTAGTCCAAACCATTAATGAGCCAGAACTATTTTCTGTGCTTGAGCCATGAGTTATGTGAGGCTGGACAGACTTCTAGGGGTGACCAGGCAGTTCAGGAGCTGGGCCTCTAGCCCGATCCTCATATGCTTACGGAACAAACACACCTCAGGTCTGAATGCCATCTGTGGTGATAGAAGATTGCAAGAGCCACACAGGCATGTGGACCCTGAAACATAAAGATAAAAGGCTCTGTCTGCTGCTGGGCTTATGGCAGATTCCTTGGAGAGCTGCTGAAAACATCAACAGCGTATGGTTTTCAGTGAATCTCTTGAGAAAGTACTGTAAGTGAGCAGGAATTCCATGTACCTGTGGGGCAATTGTGGAAACTCTAACCAGGGCTCAGGGGGCCGACTTTCTGCATTTCCTGGGTGGGTGGAACAATCTGAAATACATCTTCTAGTGAATCCAGGGCTATTTTTGTTGTAGATACCATGGATAAAGCAGTGCTATTGTTATTGTTTGAAGCTGTGAGTCACCATTGCTGTTTGTTTCCTATAGTGATTCATCAGTTTCCAGCCCAACCTGCTGTTAAGGGTGAGCAAAGAAGTTTGTCACAATGTGTCTTCTTAACCAAACACTTTTAACTCACTGTTAGCTGGGGTCTTTTCCCTCTCAGAAAAGATGCTGTGCAGAGAACTTTTCCAATGGAGCAAATGTAGATTTCCACAGTCATTACCTTGTTGATTCTTCTTGTTTTCTCATATATTACTAAATGGCGTATATTTAGTTTATATTAGAATTTTATAATCAGCCTTGTTTTCTGCTTCCTTTATGCTGTAGCAATGGTGATTTCTGTGTTTTAAATGCTGCCATTGAAAATAATATTACAGTGTCTGTGCAGGTGAATGGGAGAACCAAAAGAAAAGGCTGTTTAGTAAGTGGAAACAAGCAGACAAAGAAAAGTGGCAAGAAAAAGTCCAGGAACAAATTAAGTATAGCTACCTTTTTGTCTGACATTGAAAAGCGTAAGATGTTGTCATTCAGTTCTGTGAGTGTGGCAGAACTTCCACTGATAAACAGTAGGATATGGCAAGAATGGCAGAACTGGTTACAGGCTCTTCCTGCCTGTGGCTTGATTGGCCATTAAACAACTTGTATTTTCTTTGTTTGCTTTTTTGCCCTCAAGAGACTGAGATGTTTGTTGTAAGAACTGTTCCCTTTTGTTTTGTGTCTTTATCATGCCTCTGATATATGCAGAAGTAACATGGTTATTTTATTCCCAGTCTCACTTTTGAGAAAGATTGGTCTCTCGACTGGATATCAACAACTTCCATTTTGAGGGGGAAACCTTCATTCCATTACTGTATTGCTAGTCTGTAGTCTATGTGCATATTTCCATTTCATCACCAGAGTTGGCTCTTTGACTGGGAACTGATGGGATCCAATCAATAACAACTCCTGTTTGAACAGTTAAATGTAATATGTACTTTTTAAATAATAAGTTCTCTTGACAGTGTCCACACCATTACTTGGCTATTGACTGATACCTATGCGTGCAGATGGAAAAACCGTAGCAAACTCATTTATTTTGTGGCCAGAGATAGAAGAAGTAAATAGAGAGTGGAACCTGCTGATTCTGTACTGCGATGGAATGAAGCTCCATTTACAGTATTGTAGGAGACTGTACCTCCAAGTGCACTTCCAGTTATGATGAATATCAACAGAGAACAGCCATTCCATACTGAGATGAAACTGTGAATCCTGTCTAGAATGTGCCTCCAATGTGCAAAAAAAATCTTTTTGGCACTTCATGCGCACCCAGAGTTAGTAGGATTGTGTATATCATGGCAGTCACATGCCCAGATGGTAGCTGGGCAGGTACAGTTTCTGTGCCTGAGTTTATGCAGTGGGAGTGGAAATACATGCACTTCAGAAGGTTCAGCTGTTTTGAATAAAATGTGATACTATTTTTGTTTCAGTTGGAGTAAACTGGTTCACTGAATCTGACAGCTCTGTAGGGTACACAGGATGGCTGATTTGAGTAGCTATTAGTTTGTATGTTTCTGGACAGTGGTGGCATTAGACATGAAAGCTGAACTCAGAGACATCTTCCCCTCTAATAAACCTCATCAGTCTCTGTGGAATCAGGTTGCTGCCAAGAGAATAAGGTTCCTGTAGAATTTGATCATCATAGATACATTCATATTTCAGGGAAAAAAACCCTAAGAAAGCCTTCCCTGTGCAATTTTTGCAAGCTGAGCTGCTGTAGAAGCCAGATGAGGTTGTTCATATCTGCTCATTCAGGACCATGCTGTCAGTCTGCAAGAAATTTTCTCTTTCTCTGACACTGCTGTGTAGAGTAAGTTCAAAAATGTGGATAGTGTGAATGCAACAGTTTGTGCAAGTGTATTTTGGCCTAAACCTTCACCCTTCTTCCAAGACTCCTTCTGGACTTTCTGAGGAAAGGTGAACTGAAGATGTGCTTAGAAATGACATTAACTCTGCTTGTAGTTGCAGAACCAAGACGTTGATCACCAACTTGACAAAGCACCATGCTGAAGCCTTTGTGTTGCCTGCAGGGGCTGTTTCTAAACGAAGGCTGAATACGGGCTTGATTGCACCTCTTCCCTTGATTACAGAGCAAGATTTCCTGGGGATGCTGCCTGCTGAATGACAGAGGAGCCCATTGCTCTGTAATTATCACACTTCTAGCTGCATCGGGAACAGATTTTTCTATAGCCCCTCAACTTCGTTTAAAGTGACAAGTTACTGTGAGATTTATCCTCTTCCTGCCCCTTTGGAGCAGCCAGCATTAGCTGTATCTGAAGGCACTGCCCAGCCTCACTTGCAGTCAGTGTATGTCCCTGCCAGCCACCCCAGTCCTTGTAACACTAAGGGATAGTTTGGCACTTTGCCATGAGCCCGATGCTTGCAATTAATTTGCATATACATTTACATACATTTTGTAATCAGAAACAAATGAACATGACCATAATATTTGCCTCCACTTGCATATTCCTTGATAGATGAATATAAATTGGTTGTTGATTTCACTAGCAATAAACAGTTGCAGACCCTCCATTTGGTTTTGTGCTCTGCTGTTCTAGAGGACAGCAGGCATTTCTGGCACATGCTTTGGATGGGCCCAGATCTTACACTCAACAGTACAAAACTCTAGAACTGATCATCTTCAAGGTCTGTAGAGTAAATATTGCAAGGGGCAAATCTGTTGTTTTATGTAATTTATGTCACAGCATGACTTCATTTTGCAGCAATTCAGTTTTCCCCATCTCTTTTGCTTTCTCATTCTTTCTGGTTTAAGTGCCTTTGGTTGTATTTAAAATGATTATTTCTTTTTTTATTCTGGTTGCAATTTTTTAATGCATTGCCAGATAACCAGAGAAAGATTATGTGTTCAGGTATTAATGTTTATAAAGTGCTTTGAAACTTCAAAGTGGAGTTTAAGCACCATTTGTTAATGATAAATATTAAATATTTAATATTAAATATTAAAACTGAGCAGGAGCCACAGGATTTGAATTTTGATCCTACATACCCTTTCACAGAAGATGCCAAGCACTCCCCTCACTAAGTGTGGACTCAGAAACTCCAGAGCTAGCTGGATGTGTTTTGTAGACTCTTCTGCTTTAAAGCAGGGGAGGTGCAGGGAGATTCAGGATGCTCTATGGTGGGTGCTGTTGATTCAAATAGTCTGGCTGCAATACATGCTGACATTCTTGTAGTTTCCCTCTCTTGTATTATAGATGACCATGGGGCTACAATCCTTTTCTGCCGGATTGCAGGTCAGCTGCAGTCCTTGGGCAGAAGAGATGTTAAACCTCTCAGTTAGGCAAAACTTGGACATCTCCTCTGATAAAGTGAAGCAGGTGGTGGGTGGGTACAGGGAGATGGCTATTTGGTGTAAGGTGGAGCTGGTGAAGAGTGACAATAATTTGTGGGCCAGGAGAAGATGAAACTCAGGGGGAAAAGGCCTCAGGATTAAGTTGTTCTTTTATAAAATGTTATAGAAAGGTAAACCGTAGCTTATATAGACTGTTTACAGTATTATATATTATGGTACAGTATTACAGCTCCATATTGGTTTTACCTGCCTGATAGAATAAAAGAAGAGCTCTTACAAAGAGAGTGGAATGACCAAGTTTCTAGAGGACTAAATCTAGATGGAGTTTGGATACCAGCATTCTCTGTGAGCCCATAGACCAACCTGCTGGCTCCTGCTCGGTCCCAAAGTGTGCACAGCTTGCATCTAAACTGGAATTTTTGGGCGTTACTAAATAAAGATTGAAATTAAAGTAACTAGTAATAAGTGAGCAAAGTCAGAAATTTCTCTTTCCGATTTACGGATTTCCAACTTGATTTCTGAAGAAGGGTTTATTTTCCTTTGGTTTTGCCATAAAAAAATAAAAGGTGGGGGGAAGAGTTGATTTGTTATTACTGTACAGGCTTCTGCTGAGCTAAGCAGCTTGTCATGGAGGTCAATCAGCAGTACATATAGCCCCAAGCAAGACAGCACATGCTGTAGCTGTGGCATTCATTCTTATTCTGGTACAGAGGTGTCCAGGGCATTTGCCACAAGGTAATTTTTGTTATGTTTTGGTGAAAAATGGAGGGCAATAATCCTCCCAGATACCTTGAGGATGCTGGAAATGGTGCCACAAAGCTCCAGGGAGAGCATCGGAGGAGGAGCACATCTGTCCAGTGAACTCTGTCACTACTCAAAGAAGATGAGCGTCTGCATGTCAGCGTCAGCAATGAGTGCTCCCTGGTGCAGGAGAAGGTGGTAATCCATGTGATGAAACGGTAGAATGGTCAACTGTCCTTGGCTAACTTCTAATTTCACTTTACCTCTTTGTTTCTTTGCTGACTAACTTTGAACTTGATGGACAGAAAAGCTTTTTTCTCTCCCTAGAAAGCAAGGCAACTGCCATGTTATTGCTGCCCAGAGACAGCAATGTGACTTCTGGTGTATGTGTATGTCTGTCCCACAATCCTTCATTGCAGACAGCTTCACTGCCATTGTAAACCCACCCTGCAGAGCAAAGCAGTTACCCTTCTTCCATCTGTGAACAGGTCCAGGAGCTGGCAAATGGGTGCAAAACAGCCCAAGGGCTGAGAGAAGTAGGTGTGGGAGGGTAAGAAGGACTGTGGATGTCACAATCTATGTGAAGCAGAACTCATTTGTATTTGAATGTGTTTGCTCTGAAATAGGGCTGAACCTGAGTACATTGGATTCACATTCTGTGCTACTGACACCTTTGCCAATTATGCTGTGTCAGCTCTCAGGGTCTCTCTCTTGAGTCCTTTAGTCTGCCTGCATGTACGCTTGTTCCCCTCATTATTCTGAAAAAAGACCAAGGTATAACGTATAAAGAAAGTGGAGCAGGGCAGCAGAACTTGAATGGTCTGGTCATAAGGGTTGTTAGCACCTAAGAGGCTGATTTCCATTTCTGCCACAGTCATTTTGTGTCCCTGGAGTGATTTGCTGGCAGACTAAAGGACTCAAGGCTGAATCAATTGACCTTTCTTTGCAGAGGATATGTACCTGGTTACCCCCTGTGTCTCAGTTTCTGTATCTAAAATATGTAGCCAGTGGGGCTTCCTATACTCCAGCTATTAAAAATCCCATATGTTTCTGTATGACAGTGATAGAGACATATAAGTATCTTAGCATGACAAGTAAATTATGATAATGCCTGAACACCCAGTAGAATGACCAGGTTTGATTGTCAGTTTTTTAGCTAGGACATGCAGTTAGAAATAAGTGTGGTTCTCCTTGTTAAGTGGCCATCTTTGAGGAGTGCTCCTCATCTTTATCTTCAGCAGAAATCTCCCAGTTTCCTGCTACTCTGTGTACTGTCGCACTGTGAGTAGGCAGACCCGTCCCAGGCCAGGCTGCAGTTGTGCTGCTAAAGACAGAGCCTGAGCAGCAGTGAAGCCTCTTCCCTGTTGGTGACGTGAAGCAGATGCTGCACTGCAGGGTGCTGATACAAGCAATAGGAGAAAGAGAGCTTTTGACTTTTTTTTTAAAATCTGACCCATGTGCTCCACTGACCTCCCCCAAATGTCCTCTGCTGTGAACCTCAGATACTGATCAGATGCTTTTCCTTGTACAGTGGCCTACCTGTCTGCATTGGTGCTCTCCCTGCTGTGGCTGCTGGTTTCAGCCTGCCCCTTTCACCCTCCATGCTCAAGACTTGCCTTGACCTTGTGCTGTCAGGGGAAGCAAGAGCATAAAAGGCTACCCAAGCAGAATGGCATAGTTTGCACTTCCTCTGTTCCTCTATGCATAAAAAACAGGATAGCAAAGAAAACCTGTTGGGTTGTTTCTGAGCGTTTAATTAGCACAAAGCTGGCAAGTGTTTTGTGATTCTAAGGCACTGAAAGGGTGTGTAAAAATCTTGCTTTTCCTGTTAACTCTCATAAAAGCTCTTAACTGCTTAATAGATAAAGCAGGTGTATTTGTCTAAAGTTTGCAATGTAGGATAAGGAGGAAAGGTATACTTGACTCTCAGGATTTTGCCCTGAGGTGTGATCTTCCTCCTCTTACTCATGGAATTTGACCAGTTAAATAACCTGAATGAATATGATAGACTGGATTTGGCTCTGAATATTTGGCAAGAGACCTTTATCAGAAAAGGAGGAAGCAGTTCCTTGATAGATGTAGGAATTTGAGCTGTAGGTTAAAACCAGACTTCAATCTCTTATAATGCTGGTAGGCTCCATAGTTTGCTTGGCTGCTGCATTTATTCAGATGCCTTTCTTGGCCTCTGTCGTCTCTAGGGTGGATTTTCTTTGTGGTTTGTTTCCTTAGTACTTGAGAAAAATGACACTGTCTGAGTTTTCCAAACCTCTGGTGTGTCTCCACAGGCATGTGTTTGATTTTCTGGTAATTCCTGCTGTGTCCATCTTGCAAGTCTGACTTTTAGGGTCGGAGAGGCTCTCAGTACCTTTCTTCTCAAGGTAATATAGGAGAAAGCCTTGGAATTAAAGGCACGTTTCTCCACTGAGGCTGGTCAGGAACAAGAGTTGAGGAATGGCTAGCCATGAAGAGAGTGGCTAGTGTTGTGATCTGCAAACTTCATAGTTCAGTTGTGTTTGCAGCTGACTTCCTTAAGCTTCTTTCTGTACGTCGTTGAAATTGCTTATATTCCCCAAAGACTTTCTTTAAATGAGGAAGAAGTGTGTGGAATCATTCCTTAATAAATTGCTGATTAAAATATAAAGGAAAAAAGAAAAAGGTGAAATTTGTGAAAAGGAAAGGAGATTAATTTTTTGTCTAGGACTACCTAAAAGAAAAAACTGGTAAAAGAACCAAATTTTCTCTATTTTCACTTCTCTCTTTTGCCTTTTTCTCTGTGACTTCTCTGAGACCTGCTCTGGGACTTGGTGTGGTAGGAGGCAGGGGGCTGTGAGGAGGAACTACCTTGCATGATGCCTACCAGACCTCTGGTGTAATGGGAAACCTGTGTAGGTCCTTGTAATTCACATAGCTTTGACTTTAAGGAAGGTAACAGGAGATCAGTGAACATAAAAAGTTATGTATGGATATATTGCCATTGTGAAGCAGTAGCATTGCTATATGCCTCAGGATAACCAGAGCTAGAGGTAGGTCTATATTAGTGTCAAAGATGGGGCAAAACTCCTGCAGTCATATCTAGCTGAAAATTTGGCAGATTAGGTACTGGTAGCTGTGTGATCCCAGAGCTTGGAATATGATGATATTGTTATGACTATAAGTTTATTATTGCATAGAAGACCTTTTGAGTAAACATAGGATGCTGCAGAAAATGGCAAAATCCACTTTCTTCAGAGTTCCTCTAGTGGGCACTGTATTGTTGGACATCTGACTTTTTTTTTTTTTTCACCGAGGAGAAAAAAAAAGAAAAAGTAGGGTGCCAGTGATCAATTTGTGATTTAGCTTGCTGGCTGCCTCTTGCTAAATTTTCTTTTCATTCATTACTTAAGCTGAAATGCTCAGTTGTGTCTCAACTGCAGCAATGAACACATCTACAACAAATTCCAAGGTCTGCTGGTTTTGAACAGACATGAGGCCTATATGCCTGTACACATTACCTCTACTTTGCATCTAACACAGAAATGTCTCTTTAACGCAGTCTTCTGTTTGCCTGCCCCTTGTTGAGGCAGGTTTGAATGAAAGACATGTGAAGTTACATTTTGACCTGCTAAGAAACATCAGAATCAGACAGACTGGAAATGTTTTCCTTGTGAGAAATGGTGGTTTCATTCAGATTAAAATATTTGACAAAAACTCCCAACTGATTTGGATGATAATCTGCAGAAAAAAAGCAATGTATTTTTAATTTGTAGAATTTCTGAATCTTGATTTTTTTTTTTTAATCTACTCTATATCTATTACACATAACAATGTAGCTTATTTTATAATTTACTGACATGATTAGCCCAAATATGGATCTATTACTGATGAACTGCAATATATCGCAAAAATGTTGATGTGTTTTAAGGAAGGTGCGTGTACTCCCACAGTGACCAAATAGAACTGATGAAAACCCATGGATTCAACCCCACCATGCTCCTGTGGGAACTGTTAGGTTCAGAAGAGCAGGCAAAAGGAGACCTAAGCACAGGTTAAACTTAACCAGAGAGGAGAACAGATTTCCAGCTTGCAGACAGCAAGTGGAGCCTGGAGCACAAATACAGCAATGACCAGATTGGTGCCCTTTGAAGCCTCCCAGGAGAGAAGAATGGTGTGAAGCATTGTTATCCTTTCAGTTCCTTGGAAGTGACAGCTGCATAGGTACTGCTGTCTGTCAAGAGCTCCACCAAAAGAAAGGCTCGAGGAATAATTGTGAGTGGATAGGACTCGAGTGGGCTCTTTTCCATTTGACTTCTAGTACGTACCACTGAACAGTGCAGTCTCTTAACAGTGACAGGGAAGGCAGCAAGGCTGAGTATATTAACAAAGAACTACAGCTGCTGATTTGAGAGGCTGAGATTGTCAGCAATTTGGTTTTTTGCTTTTTAGCGTGTTGGATTGAACATAAGTAGTTCACAATGTTGCTGGACCTAAGGACTGGGCAGCAGCCATTCCCAAAGAAGAGCATAACAAATACCTCTCTGTGCATGAAATGCTCTTTGAAATGCCAACAGCCCAAGCTGAAATATGGGCTGGATAAGCAAAGCTCTGCCTATGAAAATCACTTGGGATCTGCACCAGTATGGCGTGACAGTCATTCTTGAGCTCTGGGATGTTTTCCCTGTCACTGCTGCTGCTAGTGTGGTGACTCCCAGTTTGCCTGAGGCAAAAGATAGCTAAACTGAAGTACTAAGTAACAGATCCTCTATCCCGGGAGAACAATTGGCTGTGATTTCAGAACTCATTTGTCAGTGGTATTTAATTATAGCCCTGCTACCACTTACAGTGGAGGTCACTGCTATATTGTAGGTCTATTTAGTGCTCCCTCTGGTCTTAAAAATCTATGAATCTATATCATGCTATTTTGGGGCATTTGTAACAGTCTCCACTAGTTTTCTTCCTGAGCTGAAATTGCTTAAGTTTCCTCCTAGTTAATTGATGAAATGTTGTTGGAAAGCTGACTAAAACAATTTAAGCCCCCTTTCAGGTCTGGGAGTGAAACAAAATGTAGGTTACAGCTGGTTTAGTTTCTACCCTTACATTTACCCACCTGTTTTCTCCTTGCGCACAGCTCTGCTGCAACATGGGCATGTGAATTATTTTAACTTGCAGATACTGTGTTGTCAGTGAGCTATTCTGTAGTAAAAATATCAAATGTAAGGATTGTTGTATAAAATGTTTTCTTGCACATCTGGTCCCATAAATAGTACTCAACTTAAAATTAACTTCATACACCAGGTACTCTTTATTCAAGAAAAGCTTTCATTCATCTGTTGAAAGATGTCCTTAACTAAGAACTAAACACAAATCTACTTGGATTTGTTGATCTTGTCAGTGTAAAAAGTTACTTTTGAGTCCCATTTTGAAAAGTGATTCAGGCACCTTGAAGCCTTGTGACTGATCTGCAATTCAGAATAGTAGTTTTGATAATTTTACCTTTTTTTTTTTTAATGATAGTTACGTTGTATTATTGTATTTATTTCTGTCCTTTTTCACCTCTAAAGATATGGCCCAAAGAGTACATTCTTCTATGAGATTCTTTCCTTGCCTGTGTTTGCCTATAATAATTTTAATGATCTGATGCTGAACTTGAACAGATCAAATGTTCTTCTTTTAAAACTGAGAGAAGAAGGAAAATTTATTACAAAAATCCTACTGAAATGTGATGTTAAAGTTTTGAATTTCAGAATTAAATTGTAGTACCTGCTACACTGAAAATGCCACATGGCATCCATTCAAATGTGCTTCAGGCATCCTGCACTTGAATTGTGTGCAAGGCAGGAAAATAAAAGAGCTAAAACGCTGTCAGGTTAATAATAAATTGTGCATACATGTGGCACATTTCATCAGAGTATTCCTAAGCATCTCACAACTACTGATAAATCAGTCAGCCTTCACATCACTCTGCCTCACTGTGGAATGCATGCTATCTCCATTTTACTGATGGCAAAACTGAGAGGCAAGCGGAATGAGAATTATTGAAGGGTATCAAGTCAGAAGCTGCCTGAAGTGAGATTGGAATCCAGAATGCTAAATCCTAAGTATTAAGCAATGTAGTAGTTTATCTAGTTTTATCCAAGTGTGCAAGAAATGCCACAAAATACTGTGGTTTACGTTGAATGTGAAATTAATCCCAGAGCATTGGATTTTAGGGATTCTTGTAAAACTTCAGTTGAAATTCAAAGAAATACCTCTTTTTATTGTTTTTGATTGATTGGATTGTCCATAACCAAGAAGTTCTGTCTTTGGGGCTGTTGTCTCATATCTTTGTCTGCTGAAACCACCTTGAACCAGCTTGTTCTGTACCTCGTGCCAGTAGGCAGCACTGCTTGGGCTGTGCTTTGTGGATTCCCCTGTTAAGTGGTTTTTTAGAGTTAGTAATGAGGAAAAAGAGACTTGTAGCAATAAAAGTTTTAGCTGGTTTTGCCTGTCTGTGGTTTATGTGTGCTCCAATACAACTTTTTAAGACAGGATCCACTTTGTCTAAATGTTTCCAGTAGAGAAGGGTTTATGATTTCACTTAGGATACCAAAATGAAAGACTAATTTCAAATATTTGAATACTTTCCTGGGCACACCCTTGGATGGAAAGCTGTGGGAGAAAGTGTATTGTGGTTTTACATTTCTCCTCCTTTCTGAATTTCTTCAAACCTGCAAAGGTTGGGCTCTCCTGTAGCCTTCTGTTTCTGTCCAGCCTTCACTGTCCATAGAAAAGTAAGTTTTACTGAAAACTTTGTTCCAGAGTGGAGTGGCTCCAATGAATCACTGAAGGCAGGTCTCTGTTGTGCTGAACTTCCAGCTGAGTAGAACTGATCGTATAGGAGGTTGTTCATATGTGATGAAGAAACAAGAATTTTCAGTTGACTTCTTTGTTTTGTTGGTTATTTTCATAGAATCATTTAGGTTGGAAATGACATCTATGATCATCAAGTCCAACCATTAACCTACCACTAAGTGCTACATCTGCACCTTTTTTTTTAAATACCTCCAAGTGATGGTGACTCAACCACTTTCCTGGGCAGCCTGTTCCAGTGCTTGGCAACCCTTTCTGTAAAGAAATTTTCCTAATATCCAACCTCAACATCCCCTGGCACAGCTTGAGACTAATCCTATCCTTACTGGAGAGAAGAGGCCAATCCTCCCCTAAGCCAAATCTACTTTCAGGTAGTAGCAGAGAGGGGTAAGGTCTCACCTGAGCTTCCTCTTCTATAGGCTTTTCCTCTTGCCCAGCTCCCTCAGCTGCTTCTCCTAAGACTTACTCTCCAGACTGTTTACTAGCTCTGTTCTCTGGACACGTTTCAGCACCCCAATGTCTTTCTTGAAGTGAGTGACCCAGACCTGAACACAGGACTCAAGTTGTGGCCTCAACAGTGTCAAGTACAGGGGGACAATCACTGCCGTGGTTCTGCTGGCCACACTATTGCTGATAAAGGCCAGGATGCCACTGGTCTTCTTGACCACCTGGGCACAGTTGGCTAATGTTCAGCTGCTGTTGACCAGGACCCCCAGGTCCTTTTCCTCTGGGCTGCTTTCCAATCACTCTTGCCTCAGCCTGCAGTGATGAATGGGGTTGTTGTGACCCAGATACAGGACTTGACACTTGGCCTAGTTGAACCTCATACCACTGGCCTCAGTCCATCAATCCACTCTGTCCAGATTCCCCTGCAGATCCTTCCTGCCCTCCAGCAGATCAACGCTTCCACTGAACTTGGTGTCTTCTGCAAAGTATGGCTGCATTTGATCCCCTCTTCCAGATCATTGATAAAGATACTTAACAGAACTGGTCCTAATACAGAGCTTGGTGAACCCCACTTGTGACTGGCCACTAGCTGGATGTAACTCTATTCACCCTCACTCTTGGGCCTTGGCCATCCAAAGTTTTTTACCCAGCAAAGAGTACCCTGTCCAAGACGTGAGCAGAGAGACAGTCCCATGGAAAAATGGGTTCCTGAAAAGACCCTTTCTTTTATTAGCTTTACTCTCTTTGAGCAGCTTAAAAAAATTTTAGTGATAGTTCTTTCTTCTGTGTTTATTGCCCAAAAATCTCTTCTTTAGACACTAAAAATTGTCCCAGAATGCCCCATTTCTAATGTTACCCTTGAAAACAAAGTTACCTGGCAAAGAACCCAAGTGAGCAGCAAGTTTAGTGTGGAATGAAGATGGTGGCAGATGGGGCATGATGACATTGTGCTTGTGTTGGAAACAATAACGTAATGAGAAAATGTGAGTAGATGCTCTTCAGCCCAAAAGTGCTCTCTTGCTTTCTATGTAATTGTGATAAACTGCATTTAACCATGCTGTCCTCCAGCAGATACTCTATTTTACTGCATAGCATACAGGAGTATGAGTAAGACTCTCCTGCTCAGCGTAACTAACAGTTCTGACTGGCATTTATTGTGGAAGCTTTTAAAATTAAATTATTTGAAGCTGTAAGCACTATGTGTGAATTATTTTAGTGTAGTGCGCAACAATTTAATTGTTGATGCTGTGAAAAACCACATCAGTGGAATTCATTTATGTCTGTAATAAAACTCATCATCAGAACTAGGCCAGAAGGAAACAGATCTATACTAACAGGCAATCCCAAGATCAGGAGTGACATTTGTTGGTAGTGCTGTCAAACTGGATCCCAGGATACTCATACAGAAGTGAGTGGCCAGTCCAGACTCAGATGTATTTGTAGAGCTATTATCTCCATGATGGATGCTTGGAGAGTGATGTGCAGACCTGTGACTATGTGGATCTTTTCCTTAAATCTTTCTGGCAGTCTTTTCTAAGCCAAATCACACCTGAACATCAACACTCCAGCTGTTCCTTTCTCAGAGCAGAGCTATGAGGTGATTTTGCATGAGCAGCTTATGGTACTGCTGCTTTTCACAGTTTTTCCTCCAGCCTAATTGTCCCATCCAGTCTTGACCCTGACTCTGTTTGCCGTATCGCTCTAGTGGGAGAAGGAAGGAAGGAGTAAGTGCTCTGACTTTGGTGTTGATTGTTGTTCTTGCCCCCAACCCTTAAGTGGTAGATGGAGGAGGCTGATTTCAGGGAGGGGAGGTGCAGTGAGAGAGATGACAGATGATGTGAGGAGAAAGCAGAACTGTCAAGATGATCATGGCTAGTAGGGGAAGAGCCTCCTGGTTGTGACTGGCCAGGCCGGCTTTTGCATACTGGCACTGGGAGGCAAAGATGTCTTTCTGAGGCAAAGCTGTGGGAGGCTGGGGGTTGGGCTTCGCAACTGGAGAAAAAGAAAGCGAGTCAGCAAGGGAAAACCCAGTCCTGCTGTGCCGTTGTAGAGGGAAAGCTGTCCAAGCATGGAAAACTAATCAGCTTTCAAGACACTCAGTTGGAAGGGAAAGCTGTACTTCCACATTTGCATTCTAGTATTTGTCTTCAGCTAGGTGAAATGTCCACATCTTTGAGGATCTCTTCCATGAACATCATGTAAAGTCTCCCTTTTTTTTGATATCTGATTCTCTTGCTGGAATTTGCCACCTGATACTAGAGACACACTGTTCATGTGTTCCAAGAACCTTGCCATGTAAAAGAGGAATGCAGTGATGCATGAATCTTCTTTTTCCTACGACAGTCTTCTCTCTTTTTTTTTTTTTTTCTTTCTCATTCCTCTGCTCTTGGCTTTGAGGAGTGAAGTCTTCTAGGTCTTCAGATGTCAGTATGGATCCTATTTGGTCTACACATTCCTCATAAATGAAATTAGAAGAGATGTAGGAACTTTGGGTCTCCCTTTCCTCTAATAGGGTGATGTAAAAGTGGTGTGACCTTCTTTCATTTCCCTCCAGGCCTTAGGACAGAGAACTAGATAATGGAACATTATCTAATGCACTCAAACTAAATGAATTTCTGAGAAAATACTCATCTCTCTCATCTCCTAGACCATCTGTCTGAACTGACTCCTCCTGACCTCTCTGGATTCAAAGCCATGCCAGTTTTAAGAGTTGTGTATTTTCCAGGGTTAATCATTATAGGGGATGAACACAACAGACTTCTCTTCTGTGTGTGGGAATTTCAGAAAAGAGCAGATGCCTGACTTGTCATTCTCCACAAAACTGTGTAAATTGCAAGATATGAGTTAAAAGCTCCATCTGCTGGACCAGTTTTTGAAGGTCCTGTTGGAGACAAGGTCTGGCCTCCTGCTCCCAAATGAGGTGGCTTCATTCAGTGCCTACTGTAGCAGACAGGAAAACAAAGACTGATGTGGAAACTATAGCAGGTGGAAAACAGCCAGGGTTGATGTCACTGGTGGGCTGACACAGCAGCACCAAGGCTGTCTTGATCAGCATTGGTAGTGGAGCCAAGTCCTGTACTTTCTAACATGATTGCAAAGGTACTGCCTCAGACCTTGGCAGAAATAGCCTGAAGTTGGCCAGTATCCAGCAAACCAGTGATACTCTATATGCCATGAGACTGTGCATTGCTGAGTGATCTGGAGTCAGTAAGAAAGTGGTGTTCATTGCATTTGAGACAATGGAAAATGTCTTTCCCTACTGGCATCAAGAAAGACTGTGAAGAGTAAAACCTAGTGAGAAAGCAGTGCTCACTTAAGACTTCATAGCTGTAATTCATAACAGGACTGAATGTTCTGAAATATCAGAAGGCCTGACTTGTCCTTTCTAGGGTTTTGCATTTTATCATTGAATTGCAGTGAATGCAATTTTCAGGTCAATGGATTTAACATTCTTTCCAACCTGAAGTTCAGTGAGATATTGGAGGATAAGGGTTGTCTTCTTCCCTGATAATACAGCCCACACACATTATACACCTGCAAATTTGCAGTGGTGATTAGGAGTACTTCCAGAGTTTAGTGAATAAATCTTCAGAGACAGACTCATCCTCTTTTGTAAATTCAATGTGGCTGTAGCTACTTGACCAGTTTAATCTTTTATATCCTTCTCCCTGTTCTTTTTCAGGATGTCACTCCTAAGAAAGCTTGCCCCAATAGAAGTGGGTGTTGCTTTCTTTGTGAGTCATTCAAGAGACTATGTAGGAGTGAAGAAGTGGCTTTTGCTCATGTTCCATTATGCCAAATAATAAGGGAGGTTGTTTCCCTCTTCTGGGTCTGAACGAACCCAGCAGATGCATAGGTACTGTCTTCTGTCTCAGGTACAGACTAGGGAAGTGGGTCTTTGTTCTCTGACCTCACTGTCAGCTTAAGACTCGCTCAAGACAGTTCTTTTGTAGCATTACCCAGTCTGTGGGATATGCGTTGGAGTGATCCTGTTGACCTCAGTATTCCTAATACAAGGCCTATTTTTTTTTACTTTACTCTTCATGTTACTGTAAAGGGTTCATCAAGCATTCAGCATTGGAAGAGTATTCCACTTCCCTGGTAGACAGAAGGTACAACAGTTTCTCTTTCACTCATAAAAAACAATTCATGGACATTATGGCTGATAGGCAATATCCTCTTCTGAGATAGCTGTCGCACTGCTTTTCAGCCTTCAAGATTGGAGTCAGAACTTTCTCACACACTTTCATATAAACAAGGCAATATTTTTCAGAATTCTTTATCTTGTTTACATTCCTTTCTGTAGGAAGGACAATTGATGGACACTTTCTAAGACCAGTGGAATTGAAGAGGTTGAACCTCAGTCTTCCAATGTGGTCTCTTTTCTAGAAGTCTATATAAGCTGAACGAAAAATTAAACTTCCTCTTTTCCCGCTCCGACTCCATGGCGATGACGGTATTGCGCCCATAGATAGCTTCTTTTGCTCTAGAGTTTAAGTTGTATTGCGCTAGTGAGAAGGAATTGGTGCTTCTCAAATGACAGTGTGCAGAAGTGATGCTATTTGTTAAAGTTCACCTCTGACCTTCTAGAACATGACCAAGGTCAATATATTCTGTCTAGACACCATAAAGCAATGGGATCATATGTTTTTACCTCAAAGTCTTATGGCTAATCCTGGAGAAAAAGAATATTGCTTATTGTCCTCACTGCAGTGACAATGGTCATGACTATTCAGGACAATATCACTGTGAGGTGCAGATAGCCACTTGAGCTATCTGGAGTGGTGAGTGGAGTGCTCTAGGGGAGGTGGAGCTACAGTAATATCCTGGATTAGAAGGTAGTCAGGGCTGGTCTACACAGTGTTTCTGCTTCTCTTATAGGGTTCTCTTGTGGCTGATAAACAAGATATCCATAAAATGCTACATGGTATAAACAGCCAGGAAGATGCACTCAATTGTTCTCTCACTAGGAAATGATCAGGATCTGGATATTAATCCTGTTGCTCTATACTTCCAAGCTTGCAAGCTTCCTCCCCAGACTTTTGATACCCAGCAGCTGGTGGCTGCTGAAAAATGTCTTTATAAATCTCCTTCTGTACATTTTGCTAATAGAAATATTCCATGGTCGACTTGTTACGAGGGAAGATACCAAGTGCTTCATCTGCTTCTCTATGCACTACCTGTGCTAGGTTTCTATTGCTCTAATTTTGCAACTGTGTAGTTTTCTATTACTTCCCTGTGTATGCTGCCTAATATCCAGGGTTAGGTGGTACCAGGTAATGATTTACCTGATTATCTTTTACCAAATTAGTGTTTGGATTGTCATACTGGTCAAGATGTCTAAATGCCCCCCACTCCTCCTTCCTTCTTCTATTTTATATGAATGCATACCAGGTTTTATCAGCTCTCTTTAAATGTATGTCCTGTTTTGCATATCCAGGCTCACTTCACCAGCTGTTGCAAGGTCTTCCATGTTTGAACACAGTAAAACCTGACTAGTTAAAGTCCTGAGCAATTTGGTCTACTTTGACCTAGGGAAGTTGGGCAGTCAGAATAGATGGCCATGAGTGTCCCTTCAAACCTCAACTACTTTGTAATTCTGTGAACTCAAAAGTCCATGTTAGTACCTGTTTCTGAATCATGTGAGATGACAATACAGAACAATCAAATTTTTTTAATCTGTTAAAGATTCTTTCTTTGAAAAATCAGCTAGGTCAGATGCCGTTTCAGGAATACTGTCCTCCAATCACTCCTCGATGTAGCTAAAGTACTTTCTCCTACCATCCTGGAAGGCTACTGCTTTCCAGCAATTTCTAGTGGGATCCATTCTGACATATTCCAGGAGGAGAGAAGAGATATTACCCTTTTAGTAATTAGAAGACATAGAAAAGAAGGTACCATCCCTCTTCCACGTCCCTCAGCAACAGTGCTTCTGACTATCACTGATATCCAAAGATGAATTGCATCTTTGTTCCCTAATTGCTGTTGTTTTATTTCAGGGCAGTGTCTTCCTAGTGAGGGAAGTTTTTATTAGCTCTTTAAGCGTGGGACTGATTACTCACCTGGCAGTGAATGAGGCTCTGTAAGATGTAATCAGAGTAAACTGAATGGCTTTCCCTGGTTCATGCTGCAGTTACAAACCCTGAATTGCTCAAGGAATAAAAAGGGGCTGTGGCTCTCTTTGACCTCATCAGACATGGAGGTACAAACACTGGAACAGCCTGACATGTGCTGCAGATTCTAACACCTTCCTTCTCCATCTTTTTAGTTCATGAGCACATAGAGCTGGATCCTGGCTGGTGAGTAATAACAGTTCCTGGAGGAGAGGTACTGGCTTTCACTCATGTAAAACAAGGATCTGGTGGAAATTTTCTGCAAAGGGATGGCATTTAGAAATAAGAGACTAAATTGTATTCTTTCTGTGCTTGAGATCCAGATGAGGTATCAGTGCTAGTGTTTGACACTGTGTTTGGCAGTCTTCTTGGTGGGAAGGGGGGTGGTGCTCTCACAGTTTATACAGTGCCCAACACATTTATGTACTGTTGGAAGCCAGTTATTGATGGTGGATTTTCTGCATTCGGAAATCGGCCAGGAGATGCATTGAGGGGTCTATTCATCTGTTTCCACCTAGGTTATGGAAAGACAGCTAGCTGGGAATAACTGAATCTTTATTGACTTACAGTGGATTTGAACTGGTGGCTTGGGGGCTTCATACTGTTCAGCAATGTCTTTTGTATAAAAAGTCTGAGATAGTTTGCATGGAAGCAATTTATTTCATACACTCATTTTCACAGATTTAAAAAGTGTAGAGATTTTAAACCATTATTTTTTTTCAGTACCAAAACATGTACACCTTTTTCCTACACTCTCTCTGTTTTCTGTTTTTTTCTGGATATGAGCTTATGTGTATTATGTTGACACATTATTCGAAAGAAAATACAAACCATTTTTTTCCTGTGTTTGAATGCTGTTAATTTTAGGGGCCTGGGCCTAGTCCATTCAATGAAGAGAGACATCTGCTGAATTCAGTGGGTATGAGGTCCTGTGATTATGCACTTGGGCCTGCGTCTGCATAGATTCTGCTGCAGGCTGCAGGTCTACATTTAGACAATCACACAAGAAAATTTAGCATTTTGTAAGATGCAGAATGCAGCTGTTTCCCATCATTATGTTTCACATTTACTGAAGTCAGCAGTTAGTCTTTTCCAAGCAGTTCCTTTCAACAATAAACAAGGCAAATGCTTCCAGTAGAACCTTCTGATGACTTCTGTTTAATTTAAATATATATATTGCAGCAGCAAATAACAGCAATAACATGGAATATAAAACACATTAACACATACTCTAAAAATTATATGTAAGTGTAGAAAGGAGAGGAAAAGAAGATGCATTTCTTCTGATTACTCATTGCTGTATTTAGGATGATTTTTGTACATTGGAGGAGCATGCGCTATATATTTTTATGTGTAATAAATAGAGTTCTCACTTTTCAGGCACACTGGAATTCCATCCTAATTGGAATTGGAGTGAGTGAATCAGTAATTGATACTTACACCAAATCCAGAGGCATCCTTAGAGCATTATAGATAGCAAGTAAATTTCAAGGCAATGATCTTTATTTTCAGATCAGTAGACTGTTTAGGGAGAGGAGTGTTTAAAACAGGAGACTGTGAGTGGTTCCTTGGTGAAGAGACCTATTGAAATACAAATCTTAGCACCTGATGGCACCAGGTGGCTAACCAGAACTGTGCCAGCCTTTTTTGAGTAGTCTTTCCCTTAGTGCTGGAGAGAAATAATGTGCAGGGATTTTTCTGGATCTAAAGAAGAAGGCTCAAAAACAAATGGTGTAATAAAATAGACGTTGTAATAAGATATAATGAAAAGAATATAAATAATGAGTAAACTTTTTGTCACTTTAGAGGCTTGGAGTCCTGCTTTCATGCTTCATCAAATGGATCTTGGGTATCATCCACCTTGAATGGATTTTCCTCCTCTCCATGCTCTAGTGCCTTTTATTTTGTATAACAGTTATCTTTTCCTGATGGGTTAGGGTATCATTTCTGTTGTAGCATCCAATAGCCCAGGTTGGCACAGGCCACTCCAGGAGGCTCTTGCAGTGACTGCTACTGCTGTTGTATGGGCTTCTGAAGCCCCAAGTACAAGGATCAACAGACATGGTCTGGTCAAGTTCACTAACTCCTTGAATATGGTATTTTCTGCAAAGCTCCCAATACAGAACTGAGTTCCAAATTAATGCTGTCTAAATCCTGTAATAAACCTAGATTTTATTCTGTATTAGTTGGAATCAGTATTGAGAAAGAAAGCAGTTTTATCCCCCTGTTTTTCAAGAACAGAGTTATATTCTCAGGCATGTTGGCAAGGTGCATAACGTTACGTGATCTAGATTCAGTGGTGAAATGCTAATAATTCTACTTAGACCTTCCAACAAAGAGGTACCATGATACTGACAATGCAATAACTGGGCTATTGGGTGAAACCTGCTAGAGATCCCTTTTAATGCAGAAAATGTAATCTCTTGATTTTTCTAGGAAATCTTACAGATGGTTGTAATATGGCATTTGTGCCTTGGGATGCTGTGGTGAAGCACAAGGAGTGTTGGCATATGGCACTAGTAAGTGCCAGGTGTACCAAAGTAAATGAATATTCCTTACCCTCCAAGCCTGCATGAGCTGCTTCTTCAGAGCTCAGACAGTGTCCTCTGAGACCAGTGATACAGGATGTCCTCCCTTCTGTGACCTGACACCCCAGCCTGCTGTGAGCAGGGAAGGGCTCAGGCATCCCAGGGCTCAAACCAGTGGCACAGTGTCTCTCTTCCTCCCTCATGTACGATTGAGAAGTGGGGATGGGGAGTTTTCTTCTGTGTAGTTTTGCCTTTTGTTTTACAGCTTTTAACACTTTCCAGACTAAGGCTGGACAGGCATAAGCAATACTGATATTGAGAGTCAGGTGGGTTTGAAGAAGGGATCCCCTTCTTCTCTCTCCACCCTTGCTTAGCTAGGGTAGTCACAGCATTCTGTGACTCCAGCTCCACCTCTTCAGTTTGCTCTGAGAGGAATATTAACATCCTCTAATAACTCTGTCAGACATATCAAGGGATTTGTTTTATTAATTCCAAGACTGGGTACAGCAAATAGATTGTAACTTGGGCCGTTTCATAGGCTTAACAAACCTTTCTCTGCTTACTTATATTTTTCCCCCCTGAAATCTCCTTGGGTTAACACCTTTTTCTGTTCTTTGTGTTACTATTTATTGAATATTCTCATGGATGTATGTGCCATAGGAAATACGCCCGAAGTTCATTTCCATCTGTCATTTTTTAGACTATAAGAAAGGAATAGAGGCAGCACAATTTGCAATGGATTTGACAGTAGTAAATGCCTTTTGTAGCTGTCATGGTGATGTTCTGAGAACAGGACAAAGATGAAAATCCTTAGCATGTGTGCAGGTTCTTCCTCAACAGGAGAGGTACTCTCTGGGTTTCCAGTCTCTGTGTCAGCCTTGAAGGTGATGTGGACAAGGGTGAAACACCTTGGGCCTGGTTTCACTGCTTTGAGCAGATTACAGTCTACCAGCAATGAAATAAGTTTTAGCTTCTTGGATCATATGGCTAGTTCACTTTTTAGTGTAAATTTATAAGACTGCTCAAAAATAGAGTAATTTGCATGGTGGTCATCTTAGGGAAGTCCACTGTTGTGCATTGGCATCATCAAGCTCTTGGTTGTCTCTATGTCCTGATAACCTTCTAGCAATATTTCCTTTGCTGGATCTGAGAGGTCAGGGAAGAAGTAGCTATGTTGGTGAATCCAACAGGGAAGGCATTCTTGACAGGGAGGGTATTTCATTTAGGGGAATTCATCCAGTTGCCATCCTTTCCTGATTCCTAAATAAATTCAAAGAAGACCACTGGAGAGAAACTGACTCCTGTATCCCTAAGATCTCTTGTGTGTCACCTCCAGGTTACATGAATAAGTCTTGTTATGACATGATGCAGCCACTGAAATGTCACATTAATTGATTTAGTTCTTGTTAAAGTCAAGAGAAAATTTGGCTTGTAATGGGAAGATAGTTTTAATTGTAATTAAAACATGAGGAAGCAACTGCCCATGGGGATGATGCAGATAATTTTTGAAAGGGTTTTCAAAGTGTATGAGATTTTTCACCATGAATGGAAATCTGAATGAGGATAGGAGTTTCCAGTCATAAGTGTGTGCATGGAAGCAGATACAGAGATACCTAGGTAATGATCTGGAAGTGTGACATAGAAGTATGCCTGTATGCTTTTAGAAGGCCGTATGTTCTTGTTTCATCCAAGCTGGGAAGTAAAGAGAAATCATCTTCCTCTCTTTACCTAAGAAAATTGAAAAACAACTTTCTATGTGACCATGACACTGTTCCCAATACACTAATGCCTTACAAATTGTGGTCCCAGATACTGTAGCTAAAGGCTGGAAAGTAATTTAGCCCCCTTTTTTTTCCTTCCTATGAGTGGCCACTTAGGTGGAAGATCTTTGTGATTTCCAATACACAACACAATGAACCATATGATGACTTTTGCTGTTTGCATGGAACATTGAATGACAAATGGTAATGTACTGTGTGTGCCTGACTTGGGCACATCCCGTCAAGAATGTCCATGTTATTCTGTAACGTATTTTGTTCTCTGAATGCAGGGGCTATAGCTTGTTCTTGGCCCAAGCACTTCAAGTGAATCCTAAGGTAGAAAAATGCTATTTATAGGACTCCAGGCATGGTACTCCTAAATTGAAAGGCATGGGGCCTGGATCTGTACCAGCCTCTGGTGAGATACAAGGATTGCAAGAGCTGTAAGGTGATCTTAGTCTGATTTGTTCAAACACAGTCTGCATTTCTTGCTTTTAAACTTGTCAGTCTGTGTTTTTGATGAGAAGAATAGCTTTGTTCTCGTGGGAGTTTTGGGCAAATTGGTACTTAGGAGAGGGAAGGATTTTCAATGGGTTTAGACCTGTGCTAAAATATACTAGTTATACAACTGGCCTGGTACAACTAACTTCAAGATAAACCTCAAAACTGGTCTTGATGTTGATAACTTTGGTGCCTTTTCACTATAAATAAAGTACAGCTGCCATCTGCAGAGGGTGTTGATGGACCAGCACTCTTCAGTTTAGGAAAGAAGTGGCTAAAGCAGGAGGTGAAGTAGATATTTAGATTCTGGAATGCTGTGGTGATGCTGAATAGAGAATGCTTATTCATGCATTTTATAAAGCAGCAGTTTGGGGATGCCCAGTTGCAGGTTTTAAATGTACAAAGAAAACCAGTTTCACACCACATGAATTCTGGTTCCAGAAGAAAGCTGACAAATTCAAGGAGCGAGAAGTCCATCAAGGAGTGATCAGCATTTTGATCATGATGCAACCTGCACCAGTCTCATTGCTGGAAGTTGTTGATAATGGTACTGTGATTTTTCTTAGTTCCTTTGACTCTTCCCTGAGCACCTGTGCATGGCTGCTGTCAGAGGCTTGACTTTGGTGTCTGCCCTCCTCCATTACTGAAGCTGCTGACTTAAGATGCCTGGCAGATGCTGCTGATGAGATTGTCTGGGTAGAGTGTGTTTTGAATCAGAATAATAAAATAATAGAAAATGGTATTGAAAAAGGTCACAAGGGCCAACTAGTCTTTCCAAGACAAGATCAGGTAAATCTAAAAAATTAATGAGAAATACTTGTCTAGCCTTCTCTTAATAGTCTTCAATGCTTTTGGCAAACTCACAGTGGCCAAAGTAGCCAGAGCCTCACTACCCTGTTCCTACACCAAACTTTTCTGACATTAAGCCAAAACTTCTCTTTCATCATCATAAGTTTCTTTTCATCCTATATATGGTGAATATGAACAACACTTCTTTTTCTGCTTGCATATGCCCTCCAGAAATTATACCGTTATGCTTCTTTGTGTTCCCCACAAGACTGGGAGCATAACTGGCTGAATGTAGATGGATGAGGGTGTTGTGCAAAACAGAAGGGAGCAAATCCTTTATTTTATCCAGTGCCCAGGCACCTAGGGTGAAACATAAAGAAGTTTCCTCCTGGAGTGCTCGGACACTGTATCTTGGCAGCTTAAGTAAAGATCAACAGATTGTTCGGAGGGCACTGAGTAATTAAATTTCAGTTGGACTTTCGCTAGTAGTGGTCTACAAAATTTTTGGCTTTTCCCCCACCAATGTAGCCAGGGCCCTGAAGAATGTACATGAGCATATTTTTTAGGATATGTGGGAGAGGATGGTACTTTCACTGAAAGCTGTGAAATCAGCAAGCAACTTTATCTAAAAATAGTAATGATACAGAGTTAATTAGAGGGATTATTAGGAATTAATTTCTCTAAGATTTTCTTTTCTCTTACTGGAGCTAAGTAACTCTGTGCATTGGTTTCTGAAAGCAGTAAGCATCAATCCATACCATGTTGATATGAAAGCCCTTTTCTATATGGCCACACTACAGCAGTGAAACCATAGCGGTTTGTAAATGTCTCCCCAACTAGCTCGAGCACACACTCTGCCTGAGTTATCTTGGTTGCCTGAGAGGACAAAGTTTAGTCCCTTAAGGTAAAGGGTCCATTTTGCTTATTAGATAAAGCTCCACTCAAATTTCCTTTGCTTTAGAAGGTGATGTACTTAGGCATAGGTCAGTCGACCTCACATTTGACCCCATGGAGGGGGTAGGCTGCCCACAACATTAATGTGCACAGTATGGAGAAAAGGATTGGTGGCCTCAAATCACTGTAATTCAGATAAGATTTGAAATCAGATAAGTTTTGAAATCAAATCCCTTCATTTAAATCATGAGTGCTTTAAAATCACACAGCACTTTTAGTAGAATCAGCAAAGCTTCATTCTGCCTCTTTAAGTAATTCTTGTTGTTCTGACTCTGACATGCGAAACTGCTGTATGGCGTTCCTATAAGCTGTTAAACATCTGTCTCTTTCACTTCAGAGCTGGCTGCTTTTCAGTACTGAATGAATGAGTCCTATATTCACAGCTAATAAGTGCTTTGGGATCACAAGTATTAGCTGTGCAAAGGCACAGTATCACAAATGTATGCAATTCTATGCAATGTATCAAGTGAATACTATTCCCAAGAGGCTGGCAGCCTAAGAGATCCCATAGGACAAAGAACACTGAGAAATGTAATTGATTGTAATGAACTTGTTTGTGTATGTGTCACCACTTATCTCTACTGAATAAAATCAGAAGTGTTCAACACTCCATTAACACAAATTACAGGGTCCTATTCTTCTGCAGTGCAACAATAAGGCCTACACCTGCTAGTACTGTGAAGTTCTTCATGATCCCAGTGTGTTGCTCAGTGACTGACATCACAGGCTGGAGTGATCTTGGATTTGTTTCAATGTCCTAAACATTTAGCAAATTAAGTATTTAGCAAATTAATCCCACTGGAATCATTGGAAGGACACCAGGGATGCATCCTACTACCATTGTAAAACAAAAGATGTTAAGTAAATATGAAGGATGAAAATTGTGACACTCTTAAAGTAATCAGAAGTTTTTTATGAATTCAATGGAGCCAAGATTTTAACTTAGTTAACCATAAATACAGCAATCTTCAAAGTGACTGTGCTGATGCTTGGAATTGATGTCATTAGTGAACCCATCTTTATCCAAGCAAATTGTTGTTGTAAGGTGTTTATGCAATGGAAATGCTATCTGTTTTTGAGTTGCTGTGACCCTCCCTGATGGTTTTGAACCACTGTGTACTGAAGAGAAAGAAGAGTCTGTAAGAGATGAAGTAGGACCATGTGTTTATCTGTGCTTTAACAGACCAGATTAGAGTAGAATGAGACCCCTTGCCAAATCAGCATGTGAAATTAACACTTTGTTCGATGAAGTATCACATTAGTGAAGAATTTGCACTTTCCAGTTGAGATGTTTCCAGCTGAATCAAAATGCAGTTCTTCATATTGTTAAAATGTTACATCAGAACTCAGTTAAGAGGGAATCACCCAGTTCTGAGTCACCAGCATCTTACTACCAACTTCAGTTCAGGCTGGCTCATCACGTATCTTTTTTTTTTATATATATATATATATATAATACGTCAAATTAAGTACCTGAGTTCCCAACCAGCCATGCTTCTGTCAGTGAAATTCTACCCATATCCATTTTTTGTATTTGCAGAATTATGAGAGCCAGATCTACTTTAGAAAAGCTTTCTTAGGTGTGAATATCTGAGTAATCTTCAGAATACGGTAATTTTTGTGTCTAAAGGCGGGATTTCCTCTCATTTGGGAGTGGGTTTCCTATGACAAAAAATGATTCTAAGTTTTGTGGCGTTTGCCTTCCTCCTCTCTCCAGTTTCTGCCTGCTCCTCAGTCCTCTCCATACACTGCAGTTCAGAGTGAGAGTAACAAGAGAATGCTGGAGGACGATGCTGGAGAACTTTAGTGCTGTTCACTTCTACATGCTTATTTTCACTTAGCCTAGGCTGCTTCAGCCTGCCATCTTGGTTGTGACGTGTGAATTCAGTCAGTAGCTCATAGTTTAGCTGGAAGAAGACAGGTGTCCACAGCACATCAAAGTGGGGGACAAGATTGAATGGATTGCAGAGATGGAAATGAAAGTAGGCCTCTTCAAGTCAGGGTGATGAGTATTGGTAGGGCTTATGCCTTCAGAAAGTTTGTGTTGTTCTTGTCTTCTAGCTGGAGAAAGAAGTGTGCTGTCATGATACCTTCCTTTTTTTGCTAAACTTCATGTTAAAAATGTTAGAGTGAAAAATACTTCAGATGTTTCCTGTACAGGCCTGGAAATGATCTGGACTATAATAATGTTTTGTTCCCCCTGCTCCCCTTCATCCTCGTCCTTCCTTTCTTTCCACCCCACCCAGATAGATGGCTGGGGCTGCACCAAACAAAAGCAGCAGTCCTGCTGATCCCTCTTTCAACACAGCTATTATCATCAAAGAACAAATGCAAACACTACTGGCTTGTGGCTCAGCCCTTTACAAAGGAGCAATAAATGGACTCTTGTGTATAGGATAAAGCAAGCTCTGCCTTGTCTTACATTAAGAAGCAGACCTTTCTGTGTTTGAACTGCTTTGAGTTGAAGGAAGTGGAGAAACCTCCATCTACATAGCAGTGTGTCCCATGAGTCACTGAATTTTTTTGTTGGCCATGGGTTCTACATGCTCCTTCTTTAATTGGAATGCTCTACCTCCTCAGTCCCTGTGGCAGGGAAGAGGTCTATGTAGGTGGAGGAAGCTAGCACTAATGGAAGAGGAAGAGAGTGGGACATGTTTTAAACAGTCCTATTGTAAACAAACCAGAAAAGCATAAAGAGAATTTGAAAGAACATCTCAGATGACAGGGTCTGAAGAAGAGTCATCTCGGGTCCCCGAATATGGTCACACTAACTATATGCCATCTCTCTCATTTACCTTTCTTGAGGCATTAGGTGTCTCCTAATTGTGGACCCACCAGCCATAAGACATGATGGGTCCCTTTTGTCAATATATGCAACCATAGTTTTAATTGTGAACCAAAGTGTAGTAACATCTACACTGAAAAAGTGTGATGGCATTTCTCATGGGGACTTATATTTGATATTAGAAAATGTTTTTTCACCCAAGTGGTGTTCGAGCACTGGAACAGGCTCCCCAGGGAAGTGGTCACAGCGCCAAGCCTACCAGACCTCGAGGAGCGTTTGTCAAAGCTCTCAGGCACATGGTGTGATTCTTGGGGATGGTGCTGTGCAGGGCCAGGTGTTGGACATGATGATACCTGTGGGTCCCTTCTAGCCCAGAATATTCTGTGCTTTGTGATTCTGTCACTTGCATGGCAGTATCACTTGTATGCCACAGTGGTATTTATTGTAGAGTCTTTTGTGAGTTCTGACTGGTTATATATAATTTTTTTGTTTTTGCAAAGAAAGCAGTACTTTCTTTTGTTTTAAACTAAAAAAAAAAAAATAGTTTCACCATTTGAATATCAGCATTTGCCAGCAGATACCACATGGGGGGGTGTCTGCAATACAAGAAACTCCTTCTGCATTTAGTATGGGAAGTAACAGTAACGACCCGGCCTGCCATGCGGTAACTACTGTGAAAGTGTCACAGAGATGCAATGACTTTAGCAGTGCAACTAGTGTATACAGAAATTGTGTTGGGTAGAAACTTTGCAAAAAAAGATACAGCAAAAAAAAGCTAAGAGTTAAATCAGTCAGGATGGAGGATGCCTGCTCTCAGGAACATTGGCACAAAAAAAAAAAGGTAAAAAGAAATCCCTTTGCTGTTACTTGCCATTGAGAAACTAAATTTTAGAGTTGCTTATTTTAGCTCTTAGCACTTCATTGTTTCCCTTTTTAACAGCTTCATGACCTGTTTAATTTTCACACAGTTAAATAAGTATTATTTAAAGCAGTGTATCAGTTACAGCCCACTGCCTCTTCTCTTACTTGCTTAATGTGTTTATCTCTTGCTAATCCTTCGCTAGCTCTTTCCTTTGCCCTTTCTATCTGCTGATAGTTTTTATTTCCCAACCGTCCCACATATTTCCTGCTGAAGCAGAGACACCCTGGTGAGGCTGCCTGCTGTTCCAGGCCCCCACTGTTAGCCTGGACTGCAACAGTGCCTGCTCCATTGTCAGGCATGCAGGGAGGCAGAGAGGACAGCATGGGTCGAGAACTTTTTACCTGCTTGGAATAGAATTTCAAGCGGATGCTGGATTATCAGAAACATTTGCAGTACCTTATGGTAATCGCTTCTACCTCTTCCGAGGTATGTGATCATCTCTAACTGCCACTGATTTTTCCCAAGCAGCACATCAACTCAAGACTGCTCCTAGCAGTAAATTCTTTTTCCTCATGTTCACATTCTGGAGTGGAGTTTAAGGGTCTGCTCCTTCCTTCTGCCCCTGCTATCACCTTCTTTTGCTTTCTGTCCTCAGTGCATGCATTACTACCTGACACTTGTTATTTTTCCTATGTAAAAGTAATTACTTTCAGGTAATTTCTTTCAGTAATTACTTTCAGTGCTTAGCGTACTTCTAGGCCTGCAAACCAAGACACTGGTTCTTAGATGCAATTATGGGATAAAAGAGGAAGGGCAGAAAATAATCCACATCAAATCTACCTATATGTTTAGTAAATGCTATGGCATTTAAATGAATTGATGCAACAGTCCCTCCCCTCTTTGTGTATTGTTTTATTTGGGTTGTTAACTCCTTAGGAAAAGACAGCTTGATATATGTATGATGTTGCTCAGAGAATTTTCCTCAAATGGTTTTGGACCCATTAGAAAGTGATGACCAAAAAGCAGCATGCATGGGACTCACTCACCACTGAATTGGCCATGTCTCAGGAGAACAAGTGGCACCAATTTCACAGGAACACAGTGGACAGGAGGCTGGAATACTGATGGAAATTGGAGGGCACACTGGGAGAAGGAGAATACAACCTTAGACCTTAGTGTGAAACCAATGCACTCAGTATGTCATGTTCCTAGATTTGTGGCAGAAGTAGTCTGGGATCTGTAGTCCAAATTCTTAATGTATTTCTTTGAAGCCTTACTGAAAAGGTAAGCCCAACTCCTGGACAAGGAGTTTCCAGGGGAGAATGCTATCTATGGACCTTGCCTCCCTGTTTCCTCAAGCCATGTTTTGGTTTTTTTTTTTTGGTTTTTTTTTTTTTTTTTTTTTTTTCTTTGTGGGCTGCCTTGCAAGGAAAATATCAATCTAATCCTATGAGATTTCAGGGGATTCTCTTTTTTGGTATTATGATAAGTGTAGATATTCAGAGCAAGACTAAACTTGGGACTTGGGATGCTAAAAAAGTTATGGGAAGCATTTAAAAAAACTTACTTAAAAAAAAAAGTACTTTCTTTGGGATTGGTGGGCTCTGCCCAAAACAGCCAATACATTCAAATGTATGCCTTCTCTGTTATCAGTACTATAAATTACATAGTTGCTCCTCCCTTTTTAAAGGACTTAGTTATGGAAAGCAGTCTTATGCCACAGAGAGAAAAAGTACCAAATGACATGTTTTCTGAATTTAGCATCTTGTGAAAGACAATATGTGAGATGTGCAGAGCTCTGGCACACTCCTTCTCCCCCACCTCTACTACTGTCTGCAATGAAGGATGTTTTTTGGGAAATGATGGGCAGAAAGAATGGAAAGGAATGAGCTCTCTTCTAGGCTTTGGGACTATGTTGTTTGTCTAACTGGTCATAAATTCACATGGCCCCTTATAAAAGGGGAGCAGGTTCTTTTCTATTTTTCTGGAAACTTGCTTGAATTTATGTGCTATAGAAGCCTTCTGCAGGCAGGTTGGTTTTTGTTTCTCTCTTTTGCATTTATGTGTGTGAAAAACATAGAATATTTTAACTAATATTCTCACAGGAACTGATGTGACTTGGTTCTATCTGATTCCAGGAACTCTCTCTCCGGACAGATATGATGGTGGATTCACTTTTACATGCACAGTGGAGAGGGAGCCACTGCCTCCTCCCTTGCATGGCGGCGTGCTTGGATGCAGATGGGTGGCCTTCAAACAAACCTAATTACTTCTGGTTTTGCATGAAATTGATTTCCATGCAAGGATGCTGCATTGCTGTGTGCATCTCTAATGGCTTTTTTTCTCTTCTCTTTCTTTCTCTTTCTTTTCTCCCTTCTGCTCGCCATGAACACACCTCAACAGATGTCAATCATATTCCAGGTAAGTGTTACTTTTGCTGAGCTGAAAGGCTGTTCTTTAAGGAGTCGTGGTAAGTTACCAAGGCAGGTCTCATCCTGCTTTCTGCTGGACATCATGAGGTCTGGATTGCACAGTCTTTCCTGAAAGAAGGTCTTTATGGTAGCAAAGGGCACAAACCTCCCTCTTCAGAGACTGCATTGTGTTGGTCAGTTAAAGGGATGTTTTCTGAATGAAAATTATATTAAGAATGGTTGCTTGTATTGCTAATTGAATGTGGCATTGAAAACTGCAACTATATACAATTTATTTCTGATACATCTGTGTGTAGTCTAGCATAAAAATCTAGTTTAGTAATTTTCTTTCTCCTACTGCAGTCTACTCCACTTGCTACTCCCACTGATAACATGTTGAATTTCAGTTCTACTAACAAAGGGGTTTGTTGTTGTTGTTTTATTTCACATTTTTATACACCAGTGAGTATCTTTCTGGCTGAATCTGAACGTGGGATCTTATTTAGGTATCAAAATTTTATTCCCACCAGGGCACAAATGATTAATTTAAAAGGAAAAATGAATGTGTGTTTCACATGCTTGTTTATATGTGGAGTTCTTCCACAACAGTGTATGTTACCACAGAGAACTCCAAACCTCCCTCCTCAGATTGCTGTCTCATTGTTGACAGGATCAGGGTCCCTCAACTTCAGCTACAAGTTGGACTAGGCCACTTCACTCTAGTCCACGTTCTGTTGTCAATGAAACTTTAGAAATTAATTTCTACTTCACACTTGGGTAGTTCGACCTTCTTTATCATTATGAGAAATGGAAATGAGAGCCCAAGAAAGCATCCTACATTGCCCTAGCTGGAATGGGATAATGGGCAAGTCAAAGCTCTTTTCCTTCTTAACTTTCTGCATAACTTTTGTGAAACCTAACCTGGAATGGGTTATCTGGATCTGGAATGTGTTCTCTGTTCAATTTGCTTCTTTTCTACCCTTGGATAATCAGATCTTGTGCATCACTTTAGAGAGATGAGAGAGGCTGTCACTTGGGTACTTTCCTGGCCTATTTAGCCTTTTGACTTCTCTCATCAGCCACCTTTTTGTTCTGCTGAGAACTTTTGCATTCTGTGTGCATCTCAGCCAACAGCAGTGGGAATGGAAGTGGCCGAATGGCAAATGTTGCTTGGGACGCTTTAGAAGGAAAGACTCTGTTAATTTGATATGCAATCTTTTTAGTTATCTATGAGGTTGAAACTGTACCATCTCTGCTCCAGTCTGGGGGTCCAGGAACTCCTGTTTCCTCTCATCTTGGCAGGATCAGACAGGACATGCACCAAAGGCTTTGAGTTACAAATCTCTTCACAACATCCTGAAGATGTTGATGTATGGCAGAGGAGATTGAGTGAATTGTGAAAGCATGGCCTTGCTCTGCTCAACCAGTAGGACACATGATATTATGCCAGTAATGAGCATTGCCTCAAGTAACATCAGGGACATCTTCTGGTGTGCAGGAGCTGATAGCATCACTGGTAGGACCCCAAGCAGAGATGGCCCATCCAGTACAGGACTCTACTGCTTTTAGTGTGAGCACCATGGTGCAGTCCATCCTTCTGCTCTCTGGCTTTTCTCCTCTGCCCTACTGCCCTGTTATTCTCATGATTTATGTGTTTTGATGTGCATTTTTTATTTTCCCCATTGCTCTACATGTTCTTGTTTTCAAGATTGCTATGTGCTTTCTCATGTGGATTTTTAGTCACATGTGGATTTCAAGTGACATGTAAATGCTTTTCATGTGTTTTCTCAATCATCTATATGTTTTCAGTCTGACAGTTACCCACACCTCATTACAAGGCTCTGTAACTGTTTACTCCTAGGCAGTTGCATTCCTCTGCTCATCTCACCCTTGGGAGTGCACTGACACTGCTGTGGGATTGGGCAGTGACATGGACCTCCAGGGGGGTTTGGGTCTACACTTGTCCTCTGCCTAGCTATGCAGACACTCTCTACCTATTTGGTCATCCAGCCATCTATATTGCAAGGACAGAGCCTCAGGCCCCTATAAAAATGGTTACTTTAACCATCTACTGTTTGAAAGACAAATTAGGGATTTTATGTGCTTGTGGTAACTACCCACAGGCAGCAGAAGGGCTGTAAAGAACCCATTGATTAAATAAGTATTCATTATTGTTGAATAGACTGGTTCAAACTAATTCCCCACTAAGAGGAGGTAGCTGTGAATAGGCTGGGGCTGGCAGCAGTGGGAACCACAGGGTTATGCTGGGTGCAGTTACTCCAAGATGCAAAGAAGTTGTTTATTTTTAAAGTAGACAGAAATGTGTAGCATAAGCCTTTCCTGGCTGTGAGGTCTGCTTGTGAAGAAGGGCACTCCAGCAACAGGGGCTCATTGCTATTGTCTTTCCAAAAGACAACTTGATCCCATCTGGCTTATTTCACATATAAAAGAGGTTTGTAGGATGCTAGCCCACCTTTCCTGCAAATGTAATGCCTCAGTTATAAAATAACAACACCTCATTGTGTACAGTGCTCTGGAGTTGGGATTGTTGCTGTCTGCACACAGCTGGGTCACTGACTCTCTGTGTCATGTAGAGGAGAAATAGCTTCTTTCAGTACTTCAGTTTTCCCTTTGGGGTTATAGCTACAGCCTCACCTCACCTTCACAACCTGTTTTGAGTGCTGAGGCTGAACATTATGAAGTTCAAGAGCTTTAGTACAGAGGTTAAGTGCCTGTCTGGGAAGTGGCATGCAGCACAGACCAGAATGGATGCCTATGTCACTTCTGCACAGTATCTGCGTCTTTCTTTGCACCTTCTATTCTTTACCAGTGGCTTAGATTCTGAAAGATAAATAGCTGGAAAAAGACCAACAGATCAGAGAGAAAGTTATATACTCCTGTTTCACTTTTTTTTTTTTTTTGGTGGAAAAATATATGCAGGAGAAAGAACTAATATGGTTCCTTGATATTATGGAGGCCATTACTGATAGCTTGGGAGGGGGTGTCAAAGTTTAAATAGTGATTTTCCTATTCATACCATGCTTATTCCTATTGTGGGAGAGATTTTTAAATGTTTATGGGGAGGAGGCTAAGAGGTTAAGTTCTGAGCATTTGGCTGTCATGATTTTATTGCTGGCTAGTGTTTGCATGTAACTGAATGGAAAAAAACCCCAGTAGGCATTACCTAGGTAGTTCCCAGAGGAAAAACTAGTCCTTGTTTACCTGAACAAGTCCTTCATAAAGATGCAGAGATTGCTGAAAGCATAAGCATATTATCATATCATCAGTTCTGATCCAGGTCTTTAATCTTTTCAAATGCCTGCTTTAAATGCTTCTTTCCCTTCTTTATCTCAGGTCTGCTGTTATAGTTGGTCTCCCTGACTCTATGCCATTGGGTCATTTAAGCAGTACCTACATGCTGGCTTCTGCATCCTTAAAGAAAAACTCTGCTTTAGGGCCATGAAAATGATAGGTTTCAGCCCATCTGAATTTTCCTGCTTGCAGAAGGTGCTAGATTAGAGAGAAGGAATTGGTCTGTGTCATAGTGTCAGTGCCACTCATTAGGAGTTTGAAGCCAGAATGTATGAGCTTAGGTTCTTCTTCACAGGTGCCACCATTATTTTGATTCTTCCATGCCCTTAGCACATGTCTCCTAATGCAATTTTCTTAGACTGGAATGTGAATGTTTTTTAGTTGCATGCAATCCTATTTCCAGAAATATGGCAGCAGTAATCGGTACGGTGAGAGCAAGAATTCCTCTATCCTGGAAGTAGATGTTTTGGATGAAGTTTAAGAAGTTTTATGAAAGTAGATGTTTTGGATGAAGTTTAAGAAACTATGATAGCATAGGTTTTGTCCCAATATCTTGTTGCTTTCTGGTAATGACTGTTTTAAGGACTTCCTGACCTGATGTTGCATCCAGATTGTGTTTGACAGTCATTGATGAACATATTTTTTCTGGATATATATCCAGTCTTTGTTTTTCTTAATCCACTTGTATTTTTTAACTCAACTGTATCCTGTGATAGCAAGTTCCATTGTTTAATCATTGAAATGTGGAAAGTACTTTATTTCAGTTGTTTCTACACCTGTTACTTGAGAATTTAATTCAATGACTCCTATTTTTTGTGTTTGCCACAAATAAAGAAAAAGATATTTCTTGTTCACCTGCTCTGTCTCAGTTGAGGTTTTATCTCAATCATATATATTGTCAGAGATATATTATCTAATCTGGAGAATTGTATTCCATGTCTAATAGTTCTTTTCCCAAGTTTTGCACCTATTTGATCAGGTGCTCTGATTTGCAGTGGTACACATTTTGTGGGTTGGTGATAAAATGCATTCACTCTCAGGTCTTGCACATGCACTCTCACATTCTGTTCTGCATGTGGCTATATTTGTGAACACTTGCATGTTTGTTTTCATGTTTTCAAACACCACCATATTTGTAGCCCTTCCTGTGCAAATACAGGAGAATGCCACAAAGGAATATCAGAATACTGTCTCTGCTGGGAGTGAAAGGAGATAGTATGTTTTTTTCACTATTGCTTCCAGAGATGCTGGGGTAAGCAACTTTCTCTTTGGTTTCTATCTCATGTTCCTATTCCTCTGATCACTCAAAGTAGATGCCATTCACACTGACTCAGTGCCCCTGATAATGACAAAACCTATCCTGGAATTACATAGCAGAGGGAGAAAAGGGGATGGGAAAGAGGAGCTAGCACAGCTGTTGTGTGTAATTGGATTGGAAGTGAGCCTGCGGCTACAATAACAAAACTGCACTCCTGGCTGGGCTCGCTGCTGGGGCCTGAGAGCAGCCCCTTGGCTCTCATGCATGTCATGGTAGAATCGAGCAGAACTGACCTCCCCAGCTTGTGCTACTGCTTTGCTGAGTTAGAAAGAAAAGGCGCCATGTACACCAGCAGCCAAGAAATCAGGTTACCTTCTTGCCAAAGCTGACCTGTCTAGCAGGTAAAAGGTCTGAACTAGTTTGCAGAATGATTTTGCTTCTTTATCCGTTATGCACATCTCTCAAGACAAGGGTGTTACTTCTTCTGAGTCCCATCATTTTGCTTTGCTGGAATGTCTTCTTTTCTGGTACTTGGGGATTCTTAGGGAATTTTCCTTGGACTTTTGGTTTTAGAGAATCTCAAGAGACCTATTTTATGAAGACTGCATGGAAGACAAAGAACTTCTCAACTCCCTTCCCTAATAGGAAAGGGAACTGCTGATATATCTGGGCTATGAGGCTCAGAGTAGAGAAAAACCTATTTCTTAAGGAACTGCTTGTTTTAAGATATTCAGAAAGGAGGTGAAAACAGCAGACTCCAGTACTCATATAAGTACACTTCTCTATAGTGGATGTCATTTTATTTCTGGAAGAGTCCATGGTTTGCATGATTTCTTTCTTCAGCTTTGCCATAAAGGATTTTGTGCACATCCTGGACAGGAGGGTCTGATGTTGTATCAGACGTACATTGCAGCTGGCCCTGTTATTGTCTCAATGGGTCATGCCGCCTGATACCCTGAAAAAAGATCCTCTCTAGGCAAACTTGCCCCAGGGGAGATCTGAGTTGCTGCTGCTGCCTGGCAGTCTCTTTTCCTATTCATTAAGAGCTTTTGGGCTAATCATTTGGTAGCATCATTAAAAGGGAAATACTGAGGCTGTCTGCCATAACAGAGCAATTCAGCAGTGCGTGCACACCCACACACACGTGCACACCCCCTGATCATGGGCCCAGTAGCACAGACCAAGCTATAATTAACTAGATGAACGAGTCCATCTTCCTTTGTTGTAGCAATCACTTGTCACTCTCAGCTGTGTTTTGTGCTATCCCCTTCTTACGTTTTGTGGCTTTATTTTCCATTTTAAGTGTTAAGTACTAATGGGATGGGAGGGAGCAGGATTCAAACTATTTCCAGGGTTTCCCATATTTTCTCCTCCACACTGAAAATTGCCCCTAGCAAACCCTTAAAGATGAGGACTGCTGTTTAACTACATTGCTCTTTCATATCATTGTACTCTGAAGCTACTTTTAAAAATGTCCTTCTGGCTTCATAAGAATCCAGTGTTAGTCCTTGATACTTTGTACAATTAGAGCCACTTAATTTTACTATTTTGATGTAGAAAGCAGATGGCTTACAATTTTTTTAGAAAAAGTAGTTTGAAATGTTTCTTTGAGATGAAGGGAGCTTCATTTTAAACTTTAAGAAAATAATACTGATTGGGTAGTAGGTTAAAGATATATTGAAAAAAACCCCCAAACCCTCCCAGACCTAAATAGGAAAAGTCAGTTGTGGCAGGCATAGATCATGGCCAGAGAGCAGAGTTTGGGTCTGTCTGCCCTCAGCAATGGACATATTTTAATAACAAACTGATGTTCTGCAGAAACATGCTGCTTTCTCTTCACATTACTGCTGAATGTTCAAAGAAACTGGTTCTCCAGAGGCTGAGTACAAGCAGATGTTTATCTAAAAAACCTGTCGAGAGTTTTCTTCTGAAGCCACACACTTGTTCTAACTGTCACTCATGTTTGAAGTTCAGGAATAGAAAGTAGCTGGAATCTTGACGTTGGCATAAAATTTCATTACAGGCAGATAAGCCATTTATTCTGAGGTTTTCCTAAACCTTTTCCAAGCCACTTACTACTATGAACCATTTTTTTGGGCAGCAGTTCTGTCCAGCCAGGAAATTATTATAAGGATTACTAGACTGGTTTATAAAAAGCATGAAGCCCCTTGGCTACTAGAGCTCGTGCAGATTTTTATCAACCTTTTCCAAGTTCTGCACTGGCTGGGTTTTCTTATAGCTGAACCTGTAATCAAAGTTTCATGTTGAAAAAAATTCAACATTAAAAGGAAAACATGTTTCACCTGGGTTTAGGTGGAAAATCAGATTTTCTTATAGGATTCTTCTGAAATGGGATGGCTATTGGCGCAAGCAATGGTCGAATATGTGAATAATGTGCTTCGGGGCCTAATGAGTTCATTTGTATCCTGAGCCTACTAAAAAATTTGCTTGTCTTTATGACTGCTGCCCAAATAGCATGGTGATAGGTGTCCCCATTGATCTGGAAAAATCTGGTCTAGTTTGCAGGTCTGAACAATTCATACAGCACTTGCAGTGGTTTGTTGGATGCCATATTCATTTCTTAAAGTCCAGTAGCAAGTGTTACCCCATTTCACCTTAAGGTGGCTGTGACTTTCATGATTTGAAAATTGTTTTAGTATTTTGTCATGTCTTGAAACTGATATAAAGGTGAGAAAACTATGTCAGTTCACATTTTCCATGTTGATTTTACTCTGACTGAGAGCTTTGTTACATGTTGCAAATGTCACAGATTTTCTATCTCAGTGATTGAAGGTTCTGGTCGTTAATGACATTTTCTTGGAGATAAATACACTCATTTTCACTCCTACTTTAAATTGCAGGGCAGGAATATTTTCAGATGAGAAAAGCTGATATTTTATTTCATTATTTATATTATTATTTTATCTAATAATGAATCTGGAATTCTGTTGTAATTCTCTTTGTTAAAATAAGGGTCTCTGTTGATGGACAATTTATGATACAATACTTTTTGTTCTGTCTCCAAGTCCACCCTCCTTTTTCTTCCTATTTTAAAAAAGGAGAAATTAGCATTGAGGGGGAGGGCATTATTTTTCATTAATCTCCCTGCTTTCATTGTCGAGTTGGGACTAGAAGATCAAGAGGTACATACAATAGCAGTACCATGGTTGCTGTGGAATTTCAGATCTGCAAAGAAGCAGAAAATGCCAGAGTATTTCTTAGGGATACTTTCTTTTGCGGGCATTTGAACCAAGGCCAAATCAGGGGCTACAATATAGCATTTATTTGGGGGTGTTCTCACTCCTCAGCTGAGGGCAAAGGGCTTGTGGGGATGCATCTGACTGATGTGCCTGACAGATAGGACACATGGCATTGGCCATATGGGGATAAGGACAAAAAGGGGTGTTGACATTCCTGACCTTTTGAGATTTTTAAACTCCTCTGTGGCTGGTGGAGAGAAAAGGGATCTTCTTATGGTGTGATTTAGGGTTTTTAATGTAGACTCTTGCTTTGAACCTTCTCTGGAGGCTTCTCTTTCTTTGTATCCAAGTGGATAAAACCCTGCCATCCCCAGCTGCACCTGTTGATGCTGGGCCTCTTAAGTATGACTTTCCCACAGTGTAAAAGGTGTCAGGATCCCCATCTCTGCTTTTGGATCTGATGTCCCTTCCCTGTTCAGCCAGCTTTTGCTGTATGGTCATACTGACACCTTCTAGCCTTTTCACTTTTTTTGGCATTGGTACAGGAATTCTGTGCATTTTAGGTCATAACAATTATACTTTTGTCTTTCTGCCTTTTACGATGACTTTCAAGTGTCTGTTTGATCAGACCTAAGATTTGCCTGTCAAGAATGATGGGGTCAGTGGCCATAGAGACAAAAATTCAACCCATTGTCCTAGCAGATTCACTGCTAGCAGATTCACTGTCCAAATGATTCACTGAATCATGTCTTGTAATTTAAACCAGAAGTGTCCTACAGTATCAAATCTGCTAGGTTTATTTATAGCTAAAAGACCTAAAAGAATCTAAACCTATGTTATGTTTCTGATTATTTTTCTAAATCCACAATAATCTTCAAGAACATTAAGGTATTTGCATTCCTTAGACTGTACAATTATTAATCCCCTTATCTGGCTTGAAGTTCTCTGTGGGTGAACATATTCTTAGGATGATCTGGATTTTCGATTTCTTCAGCCAACGCAAAGGAAAACCAGAAAAGAGAAAGGAATAAACAAATTCAAACTCAGCATGCTGCTTGTTGAAAATTCTCATTCTAATAAATTCATTTGACCTCTCAGCCTCCGTGAAATTAAAAAGTCACAGCCCTGTTTGATTAAAAAACTGACTTAAAATATATGGGGTGTGTGGTGTCCACGTGCATGTATAGAAGCCCCTGCCATATTAAGTACTACAAGAGGTAGGGGATGTGAGAAGGAATCAAGCTAAGGGAAGTTGGTCAGGGAACCAAGTATGAAAGAGGTCCCTCATGGCTTGAGTGTGTAGGACTTGATTCTTATGCTAGTTCTGTGATGACCTGTGTCACAGAATTGATTAATGGGTAACTTCATGGTTAATGGCTTGGGCATGGATATATATAGAGAAATATCTAAACAATATTTGTATGAATACAGTACAGTAAACCTATTTGAAAATTGGGCCTAGACATAGAATTTGATTGAAAGAAACAAGTTTTGTGCCAGAAAGAATTATCAGAGAGTGGAGAAGCCCAAGTAAACACTACAACCTCATCTGCAGAGCTGACAATGACTGTCTCTGCTGAGGAGAACTGTGCTGCTTTCTGGCTTTACCTGCAATTATGAAACTGAAGACTAGCTTTAGGTATAGAGCCATAAAGTGACACACTGTCCTAGGAAACTGAATCTGCAGTTCTTCCCAGAAAGGGTGTGGAGGTGTATTTAAATAGATTACAGGTAATTTTTTTTAGTCCTTGCTATGTCTGGTGTACTGGTATCTAATTAGTGTGAACAGCATTGATAGATTCCTAAAAATACATGATGAAGCCACATGTTCAATAATGATAGCTTTGTGTACACATTTAGACCAAAGGATTCATCTGAAGCAAGTGTGGTGTCATCGTGGCCTCCCTTTTACTGACCACTGCAATCTTGAATTTAAAATCTTTAGCTGAGGAGAAGTTATTTCTGTATCTCTCCAGAGGAAAAAACTCACTGCAGACTGTCACTGCAGACCTTGGCTTTCATAGCCTATTTGGCTACAGTGGCATGCAGTGCCACAAGGGATGTGCTGAACCTCTGACACAATTCTGCAATGAGCAGCAGGTTTTTTCTACCAGTGACAGACGCTTTCCTGCTCAGTGTGGGAAGTAGCACCTGCAAATGTTTGTGCCCTGTGTGCTACAACCATACTTGGTCTAGTTCAAGTATGTGAGCTCCAATCCTGACAGGTGTCGGACTGTAATCAGTGTGCATGGATATTACTGCTTCTTTTCAGTTTTATTCTTTTTCTCTTACTTCCTCTCTCCTCTCTCTCTCTCAGGCCTCTCTCACCTGATGATGGGTGAACAAGGTAAGTCCTTCCACTTTTTTCTGTCACTGATTATGAAAGAGCTTTGTTCCTGCTGCTTTTCTGGGTTAGGCTTTGCACAACAAAAGCAACTAAGCTTACAGAGTGCCAGTCAAGCCATTTGCATTTTTGCTTCTGTGTCCCATGAGCCAAGGTTTCTTGTCAACCTGGGACTCAGATGCCCAGGAGGGAGCATGACATGATTCCATGGATAGTAAAAAAGTATGCATTCCTCTTCCATGCAGCCCACCAACTACTTTATCTTGCCATTTCTTTCTTCTCGTGCCAGCTGTAATGACTCCCACTTCTGCCTACTAAATGTAGACCTCAATGTTGATGTTATTTTAAGAGTACAATTATTACAAAAAGTATGTTAATAGCCCTTGTGGCATGATCCTAACTCGTTAGGAATCCTGAGGAAATTTGCATATAATGGCCTGTCCTGCATAATATAAATAATATAATAGAAAGTCCTGCATCTGCAATTTAATATACTCACATACAGAACAAAATGATTGAGACAAACAACAAGGCTAATCCCATATTGGGCTACAAATGGGATTTAGGCCCAGATCAAAGATCACATTTTAGTATTTCAGCCTGCACTGAGTTACAGATCTATTTGGCTGTGACAGGATGGGATAATTAGTCCCATTTTGCACTGCGAGGGTGTGGAGTAAGAAGCTGGTGAGAACAGATAAAGTAAGGAGAATTGTGGTTCTGTTTTCTTCTGACAGTGCCAGGATGCACAGGAGTTAGCAGCACTCCTGATGCCTTGTAGTCTTGTGAATGCAGGAATGAAACAACTTAAGACTTAATGCAAGATGTGTACAAATTACCTTGTACACAAGGAAGACCAGACCAAGTGTTTGGCCTATTGGAAGAAAATGTAAGTTTTGACTCTAAAGCCTGATGAGGCTTTCCTAGACTAGAGTATGCAAAAGCTTTTTGGCATTAAGTAAGCATGTACATGAGGATGGACAGTATGAGGAGTTAGTACACAGTGCCTCTGAAGGCTAAAGATTAATTATGTGCTTGAGTAAAACAAACTTAATTTCTATGCATCTCAGTGAAATGTTGGAAGACTTAAGACATAATCAGTTTTTATTATATTTTTCAAGACGAATGTCTGCTCTGAGGTCATGAAAGGTTAGATAACAATCAGAAGAGAAGTAGGAGCTTAGTTACCAGTTTCTGTACCGCTCAACATCCCTGTGTGCTAGGAAAGGTTGGAAAATTGGGCTCTTTATAGGTGTGTGTTAAGACTATGGTATTTGGCATGTGGACCATCTGACTAAAGTCTGGGAAGTGTTGAGCTCCTTCTCTGTCCCCACTTACTGTTCTACTGGGCTCATGGCTCAGAGGTCATGCTTGTTGAAGCATCATCCAGCAGACAGTTCCCTTCAGCATGTCCTAGTTGCTCAGGATGCAGCTGTTTTGACAGAGGAAGGCATGGAAATGATCAGAACATTTGATGGCCACTTTCCTTCTCAATAACACTGAACATTTCTTTGTAGTAGTCTGTGATTTAGCTCTGGATCATGTAAAGAGTTGCACTTGGACATTTAAATTACAAGTTGCAATCCAGCTGGCTCAGGAAGACTTGCATGACCTATTCAGGCCAGTCGTCAGCACTTTCTATACTCCCTCATCTGGCAAAAATGTGAAAACTATTGGCTTCTGGCAACTTTAGCCACTCTTATTTATCTATAACACATCAGGGAACAGTGGCTTCTCCTTTCTTGCCAACAAACTCACAGATATTGCCTTTTGATAAATATTTACTCTCTGTAAAAATATGATGGGTATAAAATATGTAAATGTATATGTGTGAGTAAATATGCAATGTCAACATTATACACAAACACATTAGCTCTGGTAGGTGAGATGTGTTAAGCAAATATATTACCATGAGATTTATTTTTTTACTGTCCTATTCTGTTGTTTCCCTTGCTGTTTTGAATTTGACGTGGATTGAGGCATATCACTGGTGTGGTATTGCATGAGCAGTTTGCATTTCTCAGTAGAAAATCAAATTAAAGCTTAACCAGGCAGCTGCTGATTGTACTGTCAGTGGTTTAAGCTTTGCTTTGTGCTTTAGTTGTGGTGTGCCTCTCGTTTTTCCCTTGACATTGTGTTTTGTTGGGTTTGGCTGCTAGATAAATAAGCTCATTTCCTTGTTTTTCTAAGTATGGCCAGTGACATATTTTTCTGTTTTTTTATGCTTCCTCCTTCTCTTCTCTTTTGCCTCCTCCGTGGTGGACACCTCTCTTGTTCCTCCTCTTAATTGGATGCACACCTTCCTGTCTGTAGGTAGAAGTAAAGGTAGAGATCACATTCTTTCTAAGACTTCATGGCTTGTAAAATGTTTGTTGATTGGCAAAGTGTATTTTTATGAATGCATTTCATATTGGAATGTAATGCTTTTATTTTTAAAAGTCTCTTAACAATCTTTTGTATTGAATTATGCAGGAAATATTTATTAAGATTAATGCTTTGAGGCCTTTCTAAGAGATGTTATTTTCTCCCTATTCACACTAAATATGGGCTGTGCAGTGTCAGGCCATCTGTAGTTGGTGATGCTGGGGTGCAAAGGGTTTGTCAGTTCAGTCAAAGATAGAGCCATAGGCCAGTGAGTTCATCCTGCTGACACTTGCACTAGAGTGATGCCACTGCTGGTAATTTTGTTACTGGTGTTAGTGGCAGCAGAACCCGGGCTTGTCCAGTACCCTTCAACAATGGAGGTTTTTTGAGCTATTGTTTCTTCCCCCAGCTGTGCTTCCCATCATTTCTGTTAGTGCTAAGGTGTTTTTCAAAGAGAAATTGAGTTGCAAAAAGCTGCAGAGGAAGCAGAAGTAATCAGCACTGCAAAACAGAGAGGTCCATTTACTTTGCAGCCCAGTTCAGCATAGAGCATGCTAGACTGCTCTGGGGCTCCAGCTTGCTCTTCAGCAGTTCACACCTATCTTAGGCATGCTGAGGGCAGTCATCCATCCCTTACCAAAACTGCCTAGAAGGCAAAATGCTGCCAACTTGCTATGAGTCTTCAGTTTGACTGGAAGGTGACTGGAAGGAAAAGTGAAGATTGATTAATAAATTGGAAACATGGCTTGAGAAAAATCTGTCTTTTGATCCTATTTTGTGGCAGGACAGATAAAGACGGTGCTGAAGGCAATCTTGCCCTCAATATATCGGAGCTGTGTTAGTTACCAAAGAGTGGGAACAGCCTTGCCCTCACAGCTGTGGGTGTGATAAAGAGTGAGTTAGCTGGCAGAGTGGTCAGTTGGAGTCTGCTGGCTGTGCTGTGAGAGGAAGGGATAGGAGGTCGTGTGAGGGACAGGGTTAGGTGGCTGTGCTAGGGATAGGAAGGAGTAAGCTGGAATTGCAGAAGGAAGGGAGAAGAAGGAGGGAAAGAGCCAGAGCTGCATGGAGCTGCCCATGGGAGGCTGCACAGAAAAGGTATGAGAGACTTTTAGATGACAAGGTGCTGCTCATGCTTGAAGCCTTCTTTGGTGTCAGTTGTACCTCCTCCATCATTATTTTCCATGAGAAAGATTAAAAGATTTTGTTCTGCTGAGGCTTACTCTGTTCCACTCCTTAAAAATCTGATCTATTTATTAGTGTGATTTGAACATTTTGGAAGATGTTGCTTGTGTTCATGCCAGTAAGACACTGGGGAATGAAATGCCTAGTTTTGCAGCTATGAATTGGGAGAGATATGAGGTCAGAGGATTTGTTCATAATAACTTTCTTCTGAGGCATAAGCAGTCTCTGCTTAATAATTACTACTCCTGTAATATCTGGATTCTGGGGAGCACTATGGTATATTAAATACCTTCATTTGTATGATTCCTTTTTCTGATGCCCAGCTTTCTTCTAACAATTTTATACTGTTGAATTCTCTGTGATGGAGTACATTATGTAATCAATATTATTTGTTCTATTTTGAGGTTGGAAAAACATTCCAATAATTAATTTCATAGTTTTTTGATTCTCTCCAGACTTGGGTGATGGAGGGTAATACCTAAGCTATACTCAGAGCTATCTTCTCAGCAAGAGGTGAACATCAGAACATAATAATCTCATATATACACTGTAAAAAATATGAGAACTTGAAGCTCTAAACAGACCATATGAAATGTTACTGTGCCTCAACACAATTGCCAATAATTCAGTTAGCTGATGTATGGCTTTGTGTGGTTTAAGGGTCAGTGTAGATCAGAGCAAGTCTTGTGTGATGTTAGTTCATGTTCTTGGGTGGCTTTTATGCTTCAGGCCAGCCTGTATAAGACTAAATTGAAAGTCTTCTCCAAGGCAAATCTCCTAACTGAGCTGGTAGGCATGAGTATTATAACATATAGTCTACAATTAGTTCATATGTACTCAAACTTAATTTATTGTGTCATTTAGTGAAAATATCATTTCACTTCCCAGCTATGTGTATTTTTTATCTCTAGTTATAGCAAGTGACTTTGTCAGAGAACCATCAGTCTGTGTAAAAAATGGGATTGCTTTCAGAGGGTTCAGACTGTAATTTTGAACCCACACATGGCCCTCAGCTCACAGAGAAAGCGGTACCAGATACCTTTAGTGCTTGCATGGAAGGTTCATATTTTTTTGGAATTCTTGTAGGTTTTAGTAAAAAGTGGCAACAACTCTATCTCATGTCATGTATGTAGCCAAAGGGTATGATGTATTTGATTGCATAGAACTTCATATAGTGGCCTGTGACCTTGCATTCATCATTTAAAGCAAGTGCTTGATTAGTTGTTTCCACTGCAGTAAATAGGCTTTCTCTGCATCTATTCTTTTTAAAACGTTCAGGAGATTTTTTTTTTTTTTTTTTTTTTTTTTTTTTTTTTTTTTTTTTAATATAAGTTCCTGGAAAGTCAAAGAAGATGAAGTCTAGGTGTTCTGGGGTAATGGCTGGAGTAGCTGAAATACAGACAAGTACCTGGATATCACTTGCATTTTAACCTGAACTGAGGTTTCTGTTTAAATGCACTGAGTTCTTATTTGAGGTATGGAGGTGAGGTAAAAATGTGATAAGCAAGGACTTTCGTTGAGTTTGGCAAGAATTGCTGAATATGACTTGTATTCTGGAGAGGTACTGGCAATTAAGGAACAATTATATTAAGTTTACTTCCCTAAAGCTTCCCCACAAATTATATCAAAGGAAATGATAAATATCCAACTTTCATTTGCTAGTGGAATTAATGTGTTATTACCTTCTTCCATATAATTTGTTCTCTTAAAAGTCTTTGTTAAGGAAATGATTATTTGCCATTTTGCTCCCTTCCATCACATGGGTTTTGTTTTATCATCACTCTTGGTTTGGATCTGACTTCTACTGAGGCTCATGTCCCCGTTGAAAATTGTCTGTGTTCCTGGTGGGAATCTGCTGTTTTCAGTGAATTAAGTCCTTTGCCTTCTTGAAGGCAATAGGAAAATTCACACTGAATCCAGTGGGCAAAGAACTGAAGATACCTTCTCTTACACAGAGAAGGACCACTGGGGCTGGTTTCTGGGTGTGCATAGCACATCCTGTAGCACCCATGCAGTCAGCAGACTTCTGGTTCTTCTCCAAGGCATGTGACTCTTTCCTTCCATCAGTAGTTGTGCTCAGTGTGAACTACCCAGCTGCCCACTCATTTTCAGTATGAAGTAGTTTTTTTCTTATTTGTTAGAGAGAAATGGAGGAGTGGGATTTTTTAAAATGTGTGTTGTGTGGACCAAAGGCTACTGCCAATTTCGCTGTTTATAATCGTTGCAAAATCACATTGTCTGCTTTGGTTCTACCTGCTCCTAACTGAAGTAGGTGTTTTAAGTCTTGGAGGGTTCAGCATTGCTCTCAGAGAATGAGCTTCTTATTTCTCTGAGATGCTCAATAAAATTGACTTGAAGGTAATAGCACAGGAAAAATGAAATAGCATTTGTGGGCTTGAATAGAAGGAAATGACTGGACTTTACTGATCAGGAAAATACTTTCAAGTTCCTTTTCACCAGCAATACCATTAGGATTTGTATTGGCTTGCTTCAGGACCAGGGCAGTGGTCATCCCCTGTACTTGGTAAGGGAGCACCTTGTGTGCTGTGTCCAGTTCTGGGCTCCTCATTACAAGAAAGACATTGAGGTGCTGGAGTGAGTCCAGAGAAGGGCAATGGAGCTGGTGAAGGCTTTGGAGCACAAGTCTGATGAGGAGCAGCTGGGGCTGTTTAACCTGAAGAAAAAGAGGCTCAGGGGAGACCTCATTGCTCTCTACAACTACCTGAAAAGAGGGTGTAGCAGGGTTGGAGTCAGCCTCTTTGTCCCAGTAACAAGAGATAGAATGAAGGGAAATTGCTTCAGGTTGTACCAGGGATGGATTTGGATTGGATTTTAATAAAAATATCTTTATGGAAAGAATTGTCAAACATGGGAACAGGCTGCAGTGGTTGACTTGCCAGTCTTGGAGATATTTAGAAGACGTGTACATGGGATGCTCATGGCCACAGTGTCATGATGGACTTGGCAGTGCTGGGGGTTGGACTTGATGACCTTAAATGGCTTTTCCAGTGTAAATGGTTCTATGGTTGTGTGTGAATAAGTCCAGCTGAATGGCCAAGAGTTTATGCAAATGTTGAAGTGAAACATCAGTAACAAATTAAATCATTTGTGCTCTCTAAATGTCTAATTATACAAGAGGAAAAAACAATATTACATTTGTCTTGACAGCCTTGGCAGTGGTTTTTAAGCTGTGGTTTCCCTTGTAAAATATCTTAATATTTTGGGTTTTAAATGTGAATATTGTATGGTTTTGGTTTCTACTACTAAAAATATTAATGAAAGGACCCTAAAATATGTGTGGTTTGTTTTCCTTTGGTGAGAAAAAAAAATCCTGTGTTATTATAATTATGGTGACTTTCAGTTTTAACTTTACTCTTAATGACTATTAAAAAAAATGAAGCATTTTATTATATTTTATGATTAGAAAATACCAAATATGCAAAACCTCTTTGACAGAATGAAAGCCCCTTGAATGAAGATGTTATTCTTCTGGAATAATTTTTTTTTTTTTTTGTAAGTGAATTTTTGCTGCTGGTTTCATATTTTATTTAGGGGAAAAAAATATTTTAATGTAATTTGTTGAAGTCTAATTAGAGGTGATTGATAGTTGATGAATTTCACATGTAAGCTATTGGGTGGCATTTCTGCAAGGCATTAATCCTATTTCTTTATATTTCAGTGGTGATGACATTTTCTAAATTTTGGGGAATGAAGTCATTTAAATGTTCAACATAATCTAATGTCTTCTTTTTATACCTATTTGTAATACATTTATGAACACAAACATAATAGGAAAGTTCTGGTAAATTATTTTTGTTTGTGCTTATGAGCATGTGTGTTTACAAATACTGTGTATGCATAAGATACTTAATGTATTAGGTATTTTGTAATTAATAGCTAATTAATTTTTTCTTACATGTTTTCTTTCTGCCTTGTTTTAAAACTGTGTCTTTTGATGTGTGCATAAGCAGCTGATTCTTTGCTGGCTTTCATTTTTATTAAAAAGAATGATTCCTGTGAGAGTTAAAGGTATTGTGGTTGTGTTGTGTGTTAACAGGAGCTAAAATATTGTCCTAGGCTGTATTGTAGTCTTTTATTTTCGGTGAATCTCAGGTTTCTCTCTGCCCGGAGAGAGTACTTAATTGATATAATTGAAAGGCTTTCTTTTTTGCCCCCCCTTCCTCTACCTTCTTCATTTGAGGCATTCAGTGGCGTGTAGAGATGCAGAGGTAGCAAAACAGGCCATGTGCTTTGTAAAAGGCAGGCTAATAGCACTTTTGATGGATGTCTGATTTTTAAAGTGCTGTATGTTTCATTAAAATTTACATGTAAAGTAAGGGCAAGCGCAGTGACATGAAAGCTAATGCAAGTTGCACGTCTTGACATAAAAACAATCACAAGAAACGAGAGATCCCAGATGGCAGCTTGGCCTTTGCCATCCATTTAATAAGCTACTAACTGCTAATTATTGCACTGTTATGGGCAAGTTAATTTACTGTTGACTCTTAAAGAGCCATTGTGCATTTTCCTGACATTTAGGTTTTTCAGTTTAGAATTTAAAGTGTTTTTTCTTCAGACTGAAGCCCTTCCAGTGGATGGTAACAAAGAGACAAAGAAACAGAGTGCGAAATGATACATAATAACCTGTGAGGGTTTTTGATAGCAGAATATAGAGTTGTGGTAGTTAGGGCCTTTCTAGGGCACGGGTTTTTAGCTGAAAAAACACCAATATGTATATTAAATCTAGTATTTTAGTTTTGCATTTAACAGAAAATGCAGTGTTAGTATAGTCATTTAAAATAACTAGAACATCTTTCCTTTAAATAATTGAGGCTTGAGAGTATGAAAATAAGAGAAACTAGAAATAGAAAATCAAAATTACAGGTTCATTTCTTTTGCCAAATATGATTTGAAGGCAAAACTTCAGCTCACAAATCTGAGAGCTAAAATGTTCACTGTATTTTTTGAATAATTCTTCATTTTAACATTACTTACCTGATTGTCCTATTACCGTGAAGGAATGTTACCTGTAAAACATAATTTTTTTTTAAGTGATCTTTTTCTCTTCCAGTTGAAATGGACATTCAGTAATGAGACTAGTCAGGGAGAAGTTTTGATCTAAGAACCTATTTAGGAATGAAGGAACAGCTGCAGTTTAAATGGACTCTTAATTCTCAGAGTTAATGCTGTTTTGTGAGTGCATGATCATCTGGGATAAGGTTTGGGAGGTGTGTGGTAGGTAATAGCTTATTTCCTGGGCTTTATGGTAATGCAGCAAAGTGATGATAATGCCATCAGGAACTGAAATAGACCCTGTCACACACATCAGTTTGTCTTGCAAAAGTAGGAAACCCTGTGAAAGAGGGGAGTTTTCCTGTTTTAAGGCTCCTTGTGGCCTGTGGACTAGAGAGATAACGTTATGGTACTGAATGGTTTAGAAAATATGTGCTGTGCAAGCTGAATCTTGTACATTAAAAATAAGAGCTTACAAACATCAGCCTTATTTGCTGTGCTTTACCAGCTGGTAAATATTTTGACTAGAAATCAGGAAATAACATGCCATGCAAATAGTTGTAAAACTGTTACTGTGAAGAAGGTAATGTGTGTCAGTTACTTATTCATATCTAATGGTATGTGATTTTCCCCACATCAGTATTGTGGGTTTGGATTCTGATTTTGGCAAAGCACATCTTTCTGTGACACCCAGAACTCTTCATTTATTTGGCTGTACTCACCTTTTCATGGAGCTAGAGCTCCTTCTCATGCTGGCTTTTATTTTCTCATTTGTTTCAAGAGCCTTGATAGTTTTGAGTGCATGTATAAAATCACTACTGATAGGCTATGAAATAAGGAAAGATAATAGAAAATACCACTGCAGAGAGCAAGGAATCAGGTGTGAACACAGCTCTCATAGGTTGTCGCATATTCATTTGTTTTGAAAGCCTTTTTGTTTTGAAGTTTTGGTTCCTGATAACCTACCCTGCAAGTTGCTGTGCTGAGTCTACTGCATTCCCTAAACAGCTGGAGAAGCCTATAGAAATTAATGGTGTTTTTCACTTGAGAATGTGTTGTATACCTGCAGGGATAAAGTCCCCAAATTCTGTTGTAGAAGGATTTTCTGTGAGATATTGGTCTTATACTGGATGTGCTTTTTATACTGAGAGGTTTGATGCAATGATATTAAGAGGCGTATTCTTCGCTGCTCTGAAAGCAGTTTATTGTGATATACCTGATACTGAAGCAGAAGAAATGCACCGATGTAAAAGAAATAGTGCAGGGAAGAATCTGACTCAAAACAGTTTCAACACTAACCTGAGGGATTCTGGATCATTCTCACTAAATTATGGCCTTAGTGCTCTTGTTAAACACTGCAAAGTATTTAATAGAAATGGTTCTTTACCAGCATTGCTTTGTGGGGAAAGGCTTTAAACAGAACTGGTACTTTTAGGATTTGTGTACACAGTTGTCACCATTAAAAAGTCAGTAGCATTTGCCAAGCAGTACCACACAGTGGTGCCTGAGAAATCACCTCCTCTCCTACAGTAGAGCAAGAAGATGGTATGTAATATTTGTAGGTAAGTGTTTACGATTTGATTCTGTCAATTGCATGCATTTTAATCAAGCTTTTCTATCAAATCACAGTTTGATTGGGGAACTGCTGGGGAGCTGGGTCAGATTATTTCTAAAGCAAAACATAATTCCTTTTAATTGATCAAATTCTGCTTATTGAAGACTTAAAAAAATCAGTATTTGCTCTAAAATACTATATCTTCGTGCTTTTTCATTGTTAGTAGTAGTAACAAAAATGTATATGTTAAAATAATTGTATTTTAAAGGGAGCTGGGGTTTTATTAGGTATAGTGAATTGTATTAAGCCAGCGTTATGAAGCATACACCTTTATTCCCCTAATTACTGGTATATTAATAATGGCCAGGTTGATGATGAATTTTCTGATCACCAGCTGGGATCAGATAATTACATTTGATTATGTAAAGAGTTAGTTGCTATAAGCCTTGAAATATTAAAACTTGGCTAGAATAAATATCACTGAAGAACCTTTGTCTTTTACATGTGTATTCAGCTGCCTGTTCTCTGAGCAATTCTTGGTTTGCTTGGTAATGCTGGGAATCAAACTGTGAACAGTTATTTTCCAACCCTGTGAATGTTGATAAAAGGATCTTGCATAGCTGTTGGCTTGTCCTGTGAGGGGAGAGCACATTGCTGCATCGCAGCGCAGGGATTACAGGCTCTCGTTTAGCTCTGCATTAAAGATGTTGCAAGCTTTTATAAAACCCAGGGCAGCCCTAGCATTGCTGTGCATTTGCATTTCCCAGCTCTGATGAAGGGCACACATGTTTCAGGCACCAGTGCCTTGCAGAACTGGCCAAATCCTTCATCCACATAATACATTTATCTGACCATTTTCATATTTATTTTGGATAGCCTTACTCTGCAGACAGTCTCAGAGAAGTCTGTGGGCATGTGTGCAAGATGCATTGTACATGTGTTGTCTTTCAGTTTACAAAATTATTTTTTCCCAGAATTTGTTCAGTTTCTGAATATCCATTGATGTATTTTCCCTGTTGTTAAACTGGTGAAAAGAAACATAACTTTCGTTACTTGTCATATGAAATACTGTTATGGCATTGAACATGGACAGATTGAACAGTATCATTTTTGCCACAATGTGACAGACCATTTATGCCAGATTGTGGAAAAAATCTTTGCCAAAAGTTGTAAAAATCAGAATGTTCATATTATAAGGCTCTCTTTGGAAATTACTTGCTATACTTCAAGTACTCAATTCCAGGCTCAGCATTTCAGTTTATCAGTCAATTTTATATTGAGATATGATACTAGAGACACACATTAGTAATTTTTCTTTGCTACATTCTTGTACTTTATTTGTTCTCTCTATTGGCTCCATCTTTAAAACAGATGTATTTTAAGAGAAATCTGTGGACACTTCATTTCCTGCTATGCTGCACTGTATGTCCTTAATGGAATCAAAGTATTATGTGGTGGATGCACTTTTGTATTATCAGGCAGAAGTACGAGAGTTCACTTTGATTTTCCAAATGCTGATTTTTGGTTTTTTTTTTTTTTTTTTTTTTTTTTTTTTTTTTTTTGGGGAAGACAAGAGTGGAGAGAGGATCTCTGATTTTCTTTCTTTCTTTTTGTCTTCTAAGGTATTTTATTTAAACCGGTGCAGTTTTCTTACTAATTTTCTCCTTCAGGTGTTTGCTATCAATCTGCTGGGTTAAACTTTGTGCTATTCCATCAGACAAGTTTGGTAAATGTTGATCAGTGCATGAAATCAGTTCTTAAATGGTTGCAAAATTGCCTTCCTTCAGACTGTTTTGATCACAAGGGCTTTCAAGTGTCAAAGTCATTTGGAGAACTAGATAGATAAAATGCATGAGCACTAAGCTTTTTCCAGGATAGAATAAATAAATGCATTTTCTACTGTGTGCTCTGCCTTTGATAGTGATTTGTTAAAAGGGGAAAAAAAAAGAAAGGCAATGATATTAAATATTTACAAGAGTGATTTAGTTGTGTAATCTTGTGCTATGCATCCCTGTTTAATAGTGAAATCAGCTACTGCTGAAGTAAATGCCATTAAACTGGTCGTACTGTGAAGGTCACTGCCTATACAATGTCAAAGCAATTTATAGAGAATAATGCTTTTTGTCAGCTTTCCAATGTACCAATGTCCCTCCTTTTTGTCTTCCAAAAATAACTGGAAATAAATGTATTTTTGAAATTATTTTGTCTTTGCCTCTTCTCCCATTTGACTGATTTTGGAGCTTGAAGCCTCTTTACAAGTTTTCATATTGATGAGCTCAGTGGATAAACACTAAATTCCCTTCTTTCTGGCCTTGAGCTTGTTACAGCTCTGTTTGCTGGGATTTCCACTTGGCCATTTCTCAGCAGTTCATTTTAAGAGATACTAAATTATGACCTCCACTCTTATGAGTGATTGCCTTTCTTCCCTTCTGCTATTTTCAGCCATATCTATCAGTGAATCTCATGAAAAAATATTTTTTTGTGTGTGCTGATTGTTTATCAGCAGAGCACATGTAGCATGTTGACAACTCACCAACCTCCTGAACTGGTGTCTTATAAATACTTGGAGTACATTCCTGCACAGCATCATGCTATCATGCTTAGTGAAGAGGCCTCAGAAGTGGGAGGTGAGTTCTTGGCTCTGCAGCTGACTTTTCCTGCAAATTGTTGGGGCTTTTGTGCCTCGGCAGCAATGGAGTGGGGACAAAAGCCCTTCTCCGCTGCACAAGGAGCTGCTGCACTGACACTTAGAGTGTGTCCTGAAAACAATACACAGTGAGTACAAGGCATTATCATTCAGCTTCACATCCGTCCAGCAAGAAGGTTAATTATTTGTTTTCCTTGTTTTACAGTTGAATGAGCAGAAGCACAAAGAGATGGAGAGAGCTGGAGGAGAACAGGCAATAAATGCCAGAGTTCTCTTGTCCATTCCTGTTTCTCTAAGCACCAGTGCAATCTATTTTATAAACAACCAAATAACTTGCCTCCTATACCAAGGACTCTCCCAAGTAGATTCCACTTGCTAAAGCAAGACTCTAAAAAGATTAAAACTGTATTTATCTATTGATAACCATGTAAATGGCCACAAAAATAGCAATCATATTTTACAATGGGAAGCAACACATACTCTCAATAAAAAAATTCCACTGAAGGAAATAACATATTATAATGCAAAGGTACCCTGAGTGTGCTTTGTAAGGATTTTGTTGGGAAAGTGCATATGAGCATGCAGAAACAATGTGGGTTTCTCTTTGAAGGCATGAAATCTAAGGGCAAGTGGAAAAGAACTAAGGCACTAAAACAGTTCAAGGAGTGGAAATCTTTTTTTCAGTGAAGAGGAAGTGCAGTGGAAAGAGGGAAGGGAAGCAGAGGAAAGAGTAGTAGAAACATATGTACTCTTATTTGGGAGGAGTGTCCCAGCTAAAGTGGTGGAAGAGGAGTCTGCTGTGAACACTGGTTTTCTGGATGGAATAAGATGGGAAGATATCCTTAGAGTTTTTTTTTTTTTTTTTTTTTTTTTTTATTAGGCAATCTTATTTTGGTATTTGTTTTTTGTGATGTCTCATTCCACAGTGCAGTAGGAGAAGACTAAAGCCTTTATTTACTGACATAGCTTTTTATGACTTTCTCCTCCAGGCCCATTAGCAGACCTTTCATCTGTTGTGAAAGAGGCTAGTTCAGCAGGGTGTCTAGAATGGATATGTGTGTGCATGGTTAAATCAGGCCTTGTGATTTCCTTTAGGCTGTTTTATCTGGTTCTTTGTCTCTTTTTATGCAAGTCTATGATTAGCATTAAGGTCTTCCCAGAATGCTGGCCATTATCTCACAGGTGGAAGGATTAAGAAAGAGCAGTGGGAATTACAGTGGGATTAAATAAGACTACCTTTGCAGTGTGTTTGTGACGCTTTTTTTTTTTTTTTTTTTTTTTTTTTTTTTTCCTCTAAGCAAAGAGAAAGAAGAGAAGCCAGCTCAGCCTTCAGGTCTCTCTAGGGAGGAAAGTAATACCTTTGAATATGGAAAAGTAGCATCTCAGCTTGGGAGGAGGGCATGCTGAGAAAGGAAAGGTAGTGTTAAGGCACAAGATTTAGAGTCTTCAGTTCAGTTCTTGGTTGCTCTGATTTTGCTTCAGGCTGTTCTGATTGCCCACAGTGAACCTCAGCTTGTCCATGTGTGAAATGGAAGTAGTGGTAAGTTTCTTGTCTTATGTTGCATAAAAATAAATTAATTACGCTGTAAGTGTACTAGGTTTTTGGGTAGTAAGTATAAAAGAAAAGGATAGAGTATTCTTATGCCCCATGCTGTGGTTACAAATGATTTCAGATGTTTTTAGTTATTTCTGTCCCTCTATTACTTCTCCCTCTGTGTAATAGGCAGACACAATGCTGGTAGAAAAGGGGGGCCCAGCTCCCTCTTGGGATGAAAAGAGAAACTGCCCCATGGGATTGGCATGCCCAGACCCTGCAGGAGCAACACAGTTTGCAAGGCTGGGTCATGCTGTACCTTACCTGCAAACTAGCCTGGAGACTGGCTTGTGCTTCTACAGGGCTTGGCAAAAGTCACTCCTGATGGGAGCCTGGACTTTGGGCAGTAGCCCTAGGGAAAGAGTTGAGTTCCTCTTTAGCTGTGTTAGTCACATCTTCTGACCCTGGTACTGCATGGGTTTACAGTGCAGCATGGCAGCACTGCCTGAAGATTGACAGAAATTGTGTTGAGAAAGCAAATAGTGCTGGAAAACAGATCTTCAACCAGATCAGGTTCCTCTGAATCTCATTCAACCTGACCTTGAATGTTTCCAGGGGTGGGGAATCCACCACCTTTCTGGGCAACCTGTTCCAGTGTTTCATCACCCTCATTATGAAAAATTTCTTCCTTATATCTAAACTAAATCTACCCTCCTTTAATTTAAAACCATTACTACCAGTCCTGCCTGTATTCTGTCCCTGCAACTAATTAGTTGCAGCTTGTACTATTCAAAAGAACATGCTTTCCAGGAAAAAAAAGGAACAATGTTCTCTTTCCAACAGGAAGTATGCTTTCTGTTTCTACACAGGGTAGTTGAAGCCAGAGACAGGCAAGTTAATGTTGGTGGTGCTGGCTTCCCACCTTAGGGCTGTATCCTACCTCTGAACCTGCTGCTTGGTCTCCTGTGCAGTTTCCAGCTTTTGGAAGTCACTGCTGGCTGCTCCCCAGGCAACTAACAGATTTCATCTTGGTGTGAAATCTTCTTCAGAGAAGTAGCCCAGGCAGACACTTTTTCTGTCCTACCCTTGCTACTGCTCACACTTTGTGTTTTGTTACTGTGTGTGCTGCCCCCATTCACTCAAATCTTTCATCTCTGTTCTTAGGGACCACAACAATGGCTGTGACAGTATGGTGTTTACCCTTTATGTTACATGTACCAAGAAAGAGCCAGTTAACATTTGTTGTCATGGCTTTTGTGATAAGGATTGTACCTATTCTGATTTACTCTGGTTCTGAGTTGGAGCAGTTCTGCCCTTCTGTCAGTTGAGAGTCAGGCATCAGTAAGATGGGGTATAAGTGGAACTGGGGAGATGGTGCCCTTTCAAGTCCACACAAAGAATTTGAGTGGAGTTATTGCATGGGCATTGCTGCATGCTTATTTTGAGAGCTCTTTTTTTTTTTCTTAACCCTTCATGTAATTAATTCTACACTGCTCTTTCTCTCTTATGCTTTTCTTGCCTTTGATTGGAATGTCTTTGGCTCATGGGTCACCTTGGGAACAGGAACAGTGAGTTCCCAGAGCTTTGACTATGTAGAATATGAATTTTCAGAAGTTATAAATAAAAGTTTTCCATGATAATTCCAGTATTCTCATGCAGTGATTCTATAATGATGATTGCCTAAGCCTCTCTTCTTTTTCTATCTGGTGATTATTATTTCTCTTCTATATTTTATTCTGATTTTATTCTTAGTGTGTCAAGTTTGCTTTACCTTGTTTGTATTGATGGATAGCTATGATTAAAAGATCAATTTTGTTCCAAGTATATTTTTGTTAGAATAACTGTCAGTATCTTTCCATCTATGCCAAACAAGTTTTAAAGTGTCTCCTTGTGTTACCCTGCCTGCGTGACTAGATTTGGAGCTGTAGTACAGCTGTTTTGTTTTGTCGCACCACTCAAACCCCGATTCTGCCTTGCTTTGACTTGCCATGCAGTGCTGGGTCCCTCTAGGCCACTGATGCCATCCTACTGCCCAGAATCAGGTTAGTACACATCACTCTAGACCTTCAGCAGGTAGAGGGACAGTTAGCAGCACTCTGGACTTCAGCAAGTTATGGAACAGCAGAGCTAGAAACAAGATACACTGGTAGAGCTATGAACAGGAGGTACTGTGTAGTCACTCAGAGCACTTAGTGTTTTACATTTAACAGAAAATGGTGAAGGACAGAGAATACCTGATTTTCCACAGAGATAGGGTGAACTACTAAGGCTGGGAATAGAACCCAGAGACTCGGATTCCTGTTGGCACAGAACTGCTTTTAGCTGAGCAAGCTCTCAGCTGAACACACTAGGTACAGCAAGTCAGATCAAAGCAACACTTAGAAGTTGGCCTAAGCAATAGTATTATTCTTAGGCAATGTAGAATTTGCTTCTGTTGCATTTTTGTAGTCTTTCACAGGCATAGGATATTAAAAAGTCCCTACTGCATTTGAGACATTGCCTTGCCAGGAAATGGGGAGATTAACTTCATTGTGCATAGAGATTTCACTTGGTTAGGAGACTGCTTTGAAGAAAGGAAGGAAACACTGAAACGACAAGAATGATTAGTGAGTCTCTTATTACAAGATTATCTGTCTTTTTATTGAGCTGCATATTTATTCCATGGCCAGTGTCTAGTTACAGGCCAGTGATTGCTTAGGTTCAGGTGTTTACCCGGTGATGGCTGGGATGCCACATAAAGAGCTGTAAACAGAGCCAGTTATTCAATCCACTCCTAAAGAGGTTTGGTTGTAGCTCCCCAGTTTTCCCAGGGTGTGATGTCTGACCCAAAGCAGGCAGGAGGCTATTCCGCTGTCTGGCAGAGCTCTCTGCTGGTGCCGCTGCTGGAAATGGTTAGAAATGTTTGTATGAATTTTCAGCAGGGGCAAAACAAAAGGATCTGGGGCAGTTAGCACACTGGGGCTGGGCCAGGGAATTTCAGGGTCTCTAATCCATTCCTAGTACCTCTTGCTGTCATGTGTTTTCATAGTGGGCTGCTTAGAGTAGGAAAGTGAAAATTACTCTTGTTCTATCACAAGGCATTGGGGATTCATAACTGTTTCCCTGTCACCTTTCAGGCATTACTTCAAAGAAAATGATTTAAGTATACCTTTCCTGTTATGATTTCTAGTGTGTGAGACCCTGAAGTCCATGAGATACCTTTGTGCTGTATAGGATGATAATGAAATAGACAAAAATTAGCCAAACCCACAGACAGTGGGATCATCAGTCTTTTGTTCTGTGAGGCTGTTAAACCTTTCTGGATTTTTCTAAAAGTTGTGGTACATTGTGTGTATGCCTTAACTGTACTACAATAGCATAATGATCATAATATAATCTCTAGTTGTTGTCTGCTCATGTTTCTTTTGGTCCTTTATATTACACTCTTCAGAGAATCAAAAACTATGGCAGCTTTTCAAGTTATTCTGTGCATGGCTTAATTTAAGTCCTTCCCCAGACAATTCTGTGAATTAGCTTTCAAACTGTTTCTTAAAAGCATTATCAGCCTCTAATAAAATAATGGAAACAATATTAAAAATAATGACTTTGTAGCTATATAGAGTAACAAAACCATGAGCAATTATTAATGGCATTTAATAAACAAAACTCATATAAGACATTTGATTACTTTTGGACTCAGTTACAAAATTAGTGGATGAAAAGAAGATAGTGACTGTTTAGATTCCAATGTGCTATTTGACAAAATGCCCTACTTTAAAAAAAAACCCACAATTAAAATTTGGCTTTCACATGAGTTTTCTAAAATAAATTAGTTTTTCAAATTAGTATTTTCATGAACTGAGAAGGCTAGACAAATTGGAAGTTACTGTCATTTCTGTCTAGTGCTTTTCTTAGTGATCACAAAGAGGGGAAGAAATGACATATTAATGAAATGTGTAGATTTGAGTAGAATGGAAAGAATTGCAATCATCAGTGTGGATAGAAAATAGCGTAAATGTTGTGTAAGTGCCATGACATCCTTCATAAAGCAGTAGGTGGATAATTCACCTGTAAAGAGACCTGATAAGCTGCACCTAGACTAAACTTTTAAGAACCTTGAATACTGTAAGGTGGAGGTATGTCAAGAAATTTCTAAGTATTTTGAAAGGGCTTGATAATTAAGATCATGTATGACTTGATTAAAAGGGAACAGACAAGGGCCTGGTATGTATGCTAGGTCTTCATGCTGAGGAATGGCAAGATATGAAAGCTATCTCCAAACACATGTGGAACATAAATACACAGGAGAAAAAAGAATTATCCTGGAGTAGTCTCAGAGAAATTATGTAGGAAGTGTACAGTTCAGTCACTCAAAGGTGTTCTAGGTCCAGTAGCAAGAGAGAACATCTTAGCAATGAGCACTATAGCAACAGCTTATAGAGTATAGCAAGTGAAAAGATGTAAGCCACTGACTTTGGACAGTTTTGCTGAAAGTAAACCATTCTGGAGAGCCAGTCTTTCTCTTCCACACCTAGTGAACATGAGCTGGCAACTTACAGGAGGTTAACTTTTTTTTATTTACCTTCTCCAAAGCTCAGATGTATCACAATATAGATAGATAAATTTCCTTCATTTTCCAGAGGTTCTTCATCTCCGTGTTGAAATCCTGTGTGTGTTGCTCTAGGTGACATCTGTATCTCTGAGGGAGCAATAACCTGTTGTTGTATCAGCTAGCAATTAAAAATAGTCCACCAAATGCAAACAAAATGCTTTCATGAAGGAAACTGGATGGTTTGCTATAGCTACATTAGTGTTAATGCACTACCAGGTCCCTTTTTTCTTTTTCTGTGTGTTAATTTTGTTCTTCAGTCTCTCCATCTCCTCTAGCTTAATTACCCTCCCCAGATTAGAGACTGCTGCTGCCTTTTGGCTTCATTACCAGCTTTCATTTTCATTAAGAACTTTGTGCTAATGGACTGGTATAAAACAGAACTATCACTGGCAGGTGTTGCCAAACAACTCTCAGCATGATGGCATTTCTGTGCAGTGGAGCAAAAAGTCTGGACATTGGATTCATGGAGCATCCAAGGGCTTGCAATGGCAGGCGAAGAGAGATAAGTTTGGTGGATCAGTACAAAGAAGCTCTCAAATATTCACAATGATAAAAAAGGAACAATGATGAAAAAAGAGCATTATGAGTAGTGACCTGGTTCTGAGACCACTAAAAGTGCCAGCATCTCTTCTGGTTGCAAATCAGATGGGCTGCAAGATAGGCATTTTGATTGACTGTAGGATGTTCTAGACCTTTTGGCAGTCCTTGGGCTACTTCCGATAAAGAATAGCTTTTCATAGGCTAGTGCAGTTAGCTGCAGTTGTTCCTAGGAGAGAGTAGTGTCCATAGTGACATGCAGTACACAGCCAAATGCTGTTGCTCTTCCTTAAGCAGAATTTTTAATAATTGTAGGGCAGATAGGATTTTTCTTACTGCTTACAATGCCACTGTCTCCTTAAAATTCATTCTCTCATTCAATGATGCGCTCAGACAAGACCTTTCAGACCAAAGGAAAATAGTTTTTTCTGGGGAACCTCGATCATATGGCTGAGGAAGAAGACTTTCTGGAGTGTGCAGGGGGGCTCAAAGAAGACGATGGTTTTAGTAGAGAGGGGTTTTGCAGCACAATGTGGTCACGGGAGTATACTGGCAGGAGTAACCAAAGAATCAGATCTTAGACACTGTGGAAGGACAGGCTTTTTTCCCAGGCATGCTGCTAGGACTGTGCATGGTGTATTGCAACCCAGAGATTATGAAACTACATATTCCAAGTGTGAGGCAGGAGGGAGAAAAGGCCACCAGTAAGGGCAAGGCAGGTAACTTTAAAGTTTTTTTTCACTAGTCTCTCCTATGTCCTTGCTTTTCATTTTGTCCATCCTAAAAATGTATTTGGCTTACTTTTAAGTGTAAAGTATTTGCAGTTCTGCATCCACATGTACAAGCATGGACTGATGTACCTTTAAGCTCGGATCACATCAGAATCCCATAATAACTTCAAGGAAGCTTTTGTAGTGACTACAGGGTGTATATGCTGACACTCAAGCACCATTGCTGCAGGTGAGACTATTTGACTTCAGGCTCTGCTGGTCTTGTATGGCTCTTGCTCTTTGCAGCACTGAATAATGCCAGAAACTTTCTGGACACCCAAGTTCCTCTGTGGAGATACAACTATTGTAGGTACTTCCCAAAGGTAACTTCTCATTGGCTTTTAATACTGTCTGAGATAGGGTTTATTAGTAATAATGAAACAAGACGTCATTATTGCTGAGTTGTCATTTTCTAGGCTTAAGGGGTTGCAGCTGAAATTTCATTTTGTTTCATATATATGAGCAAATCTCATAGGAAATTTCAGTGTTTTATAGTAAGGGGAAATTGCTCCTGGTTTGAAAGGATAATGTAAATAAGTATAAATCTCTCTCCTTTCCTCTGGTAATTCTGTCTAGGTCACACTGTAGAGCTTTTCCAGTACATGCTTAACTGTGACCTTGTGTTTCTTCTGTGTCTTTTCTTGTACTTACATAGATGTTGTGTATGTCTGGAGGATTCCACTTGTAAGTGATCAAAGTTAAACCTGTGCAGAAACTGGAGCTCAAATCGCTTCAAAGTGGATTAGGCTAAATAATGAAAATACATCACTGGAGAATAATCTTGTAGTGAATAGCAGGCAGTTTGGGGCAGAACATAAGTTGTTGTAACCTGATAAGACACAGGGAAAGGTGTTAAAGAGCATTCTAATGGTGAATATAATTTATTAATACTGTTGCATTTATGTTCTGCTGTTTTTCTTTTTTTTTTCCCCCTTCTGTCAGTCTCTGTAGTGCTAGGAAGAATTTTGTGCTAGGAAGCTTCTCAATACAGATAAAGATAAGTCTGTTCTCCTGATCCTGACTCTTCTATTATGTTTCTGTTGGAGTAGTAGAAAAGTGAGAGGCTGGTACTCCTTACTCTCCCAATGTCACTTCCAATCTGTGAGTCAGATTTCTTTGTCAGTATTGGCTGTGTTCCCACAATTACTGTGTGGGCTAGAGAATGATTAGTATCTTGTCTTCCAAGGGGAAGAGGAGGAAGAGGGTCCCGTAGGGAATTAGTATCAAAGGAGGGTATAAATCTGAGCTTGACTATTTTTGGGCTTTAATACCATACATGCACTAAAAATGAAATTTAAGTATTCATCAAGAATGGGGTAGAGTTTTGTCTGATAAATTTTAGAAAGCACTATGGTAGGGCAGAGCCATTATCTTCCTCCAGAAGGTGATTTGCTTGTTATTGCTGAGCTGTGACTCAGGCCTTTCCTTCTGAAGGGATAAATCATTCCTCACAGAGTAAATGTCACATGGAGATGTATCGGTGACTCCAGAAAAAGTTGCCCTTTAACAGCTTCCTGGTAACATTTCCCTTGCAGTGCTTGGGTAAATGCAATGACAAAATAAAGGGAGCATCTATCCCCTCCTTCTGCCCCTCTTCGTCACAGTCTGTCAGTTCTACCTTGGAATGACTCAGACCCCTGGCAGAGCAGATAATGTCAAGCCAAAAGGAGACTGGGCAGGTATAAATCTCAGATCCTGGGACAGGAGCTGACCAGGACCTCACTGGGTAATCACAGAGGCCACACTTTGTGGTGGGGAAGTACATCGCGACAATTGTCTTGGAGTTCAGGGGACTAAGGCTAATGAATATCAAAGAACTGTCTTGATAAATGAATGGTATAGGAAGCAGGTAGTTAGGGAAGGTTGGAAGGTTAGAAGGAGGAAGGCCACAAGTACTGATGAACCTTATGTTTAGGTTTATGGTTGTGGGACAATAGAGAAATTATCTCTTAAAAAAAGAAGGAATTATTTATTATTAATGAAAAGGGTTGTGGACAGCAGGTCAAGGGAGCTGATTCTTTCCTTCTACTCAGCTCTGATGAGATCCCACCTGGAGAACTGCGTCCATCTCTGGGGTCCCCAGCACAGAAAGGACAGGGACCTGTTGAAGCAAGTCCAGAGGAGGCCACTGAAATGTTTAGAGGGATGAAGCACCTTTTCTATGAAGAAAGTTGGGATGGTTGAGTTTGGAGAGAAGAAGGCTTTGGGTGACTGAATTGCAGCTTTCTAATACTGGAAGGGAGCCTACAAGAAAGACGGAGAGGGACTTTTTACAAGGGCACGTAGTGATAGGACAACAGGAATGGTTTCAAACTGAAAATAGGTTTAGGTTAGATATTCGGAACAAATTCTTTACTGTGAGAGTGGTGAGGCACAGAAAGAGGTTGCCCGGAGAAATGGTGGATGCCCCATGCCAGGAAATGTTCAAGGCCAGGTTGGATAGGTTGGTGCAACCTGGTCTACTGGAAGGTGTCCCTGTCCATGGCAGGGGGGTTGAACTAAGTGATCTTTAAGGTCCCTTCCAACCCAAGCCATTTCTATGATTCTTTGATGTACTATCTTCATCACTGTAATAATTCCTGATTTTTTAATGGCATTAGATTTATATGGAAGGATCTGGGGAGTTGAAAATGGTATCTGTACATTTTTTCATGTAGGTCATCACTATGAATATAGTTACCTTAGCTAGCAATTACCAATTATCCTTTTCTTCTGACAGCAAAATTATGTGGTGGATTTCAGTCCTGCTGTGACTAGGCAGGGATAGGTGGTCTCGAGATCCTTGTCTCCTTCCCTGCGGTTACTTCAAAGGGGCTCAGGCACTGCATTGCTGACCATTTCTCCTTAATTTCTTTAGATCTCCAAGAAAGCAAGTGTAGGAGTATTAAACACAGGCAAGTTCCAGCTTGAGGATGCCACCTCAGTTCTTTTCTCTGAAATCTGCAAAAATAAGCCACTAAAGTCTTAATAATTAAGAAGGAGTGTCTGTAGGTGAGTTGTGCAGATGTGTGGACAGCTACTATGGTGACAGACATTGCTGCAGAACTCCAGAGTTCATCTTTACAGAGCCTTGATTTATCTTTCGGTGAACAGACCAAAACTGGATCACATGAAGCTTTAGAGTAATGTAAATAAGGCCAAATATGGTGGAGCATATTAAAAGGCTTAATAACACTGATCATCAGTGGGATTTTGCAGGAAGAAGGGAGAAAGGAGGGGAATTCAGAGCTGTGAGAAAATGCTGCTGAATTTGCTGTCCAAGGAAGAGAGACTTTCTTGATTTACTGATTGGTGGAACAAGGCTCCCCATGTGTGTGAGTGCTGCCACACAACTCTTGAGATAACATAAGTATTGTAATAGAATTAAAAGTAGTCATGAGTATATAGTCTGAATGTACTTTAGTTTCCAAAAGCTGAACAAATTTCTAATTGTAATATTAAACACCTTTCTTAACAGCAAATGGTGTGTACAGCCAAAATGCTGCAGGAATAGCAGCTGGAACAATAACTTGGATCCAGAGATGTTTTAAAGTGGAGCATGCCCCAAAGCACCCCTTTTAAGCACTACAAGACCAACCCTACAAGAAATAGAAGAATGGACCTTAACACTATCTCTACCAAATATTCTGTCCTTGGATCTAAATGGTGTCTTCTAGTTTTGTGCATATCTAGTGATTTCAACTGGGTAATTTCTAGAATTGAATATTACACTCTGTATTTTCAGAATTTCTCAAAGCTTTGATACTGGGACTTGTAGAGGTCAATGAAAGTGAGCAATTTTTTTCAGGAACCTTGAATAATAGCCCTTTAAGTTCATGTTACTGCTGCAGTAAATTCCCAAGGTTCAAAATTTCTCATCTTTAAAATGTCTCATGATGTCCCAGCTAAATTAGTGAGGCATATATCTTTGTTTCCTCTGCTTAGAGGAAGATAGCTTAGATCTTCCCTTTCTTCTCTTTTTCCAGAGTTGGAACTACTGGCATAAGAGTGTTTCCCTGATCAGCATGAGTGGTTATAACAGTCTCAAGTGTTTCAATTTCCTATTTCGTTACTCTTCAACTGTTGTATTTTATTGCTTAAAATTTTGAAGAAAAGTAGAAGTGGTGGTAAAGAGAGGACAGAAAGTTTTGTTGCATTCATAAAATGTTAGACAGTCTCTTCTTCTTGCTTTCACTGGTAAGAATCCAGGAAAAAGCAGAACTATTTAATAAATAAGCTAGGTACTAAACTTAGTTTGTAAAGAGAAATGTGAATTGGGAGTTAAGGATCTGTGAAAGCACTTCATCCGTTTCCCTGCCAGTGCTTTGTATGGCTTAAAGTTAAAATAGCAGTGTCCTTATGATACATTTTCTGTGTGTGTATGCACCATGTGAAGAAAAAATGCTTCAGTGTACGTGTGCATATGCGTGGGCATCTGGCTTATTTGTTCCTTAGCTATTCATTGGAGATTGCTGTCATTGTTCCTCATTTTGTTAGCTTTTGCCAAGTACTTCTACTTTTACTAAGGACAGCAGGGTTTATGGCAGTGATATTTCTCGCAGTGTCAGAGATAAAATATCAGGGTAATCACAGATATTACCAACTTACACTCTGGTAATGTAAGTTGCAAAGGAGAAGCAGTCTTGTCTTGAAGAAGTCCTGCTTGGGAGTGTTAAGTCCCATGTTGGATAAGCAGCCTGGAGAATTTGGTTCACTTCATGGTCTCTAGGAAGGTAAATAATTTGTCTTAAACAGTGGGGGCAGAGAGGGGAGAGATCTAATTTCAGTTACTCTTTTTCTTCCTAAACAACTCACTCTCTCATATTTAGGGTTTCATCTTAAGAGGAGCTAAGCACCCTGAACTCCACTGGTGTCAGAGTTCAAGGTGTTTGGTCTCCTACTGAATGAAACCCCTGCAAAACAAATGCTTTCCAAATAGACTTTTCCCCATGGAAGGGAGAGGTAGAGGAAGGAGAGAAAGTCAAAACTGTTCTCCCTAGTCCACTCCCTTTCCCTTTTTGTTATTTCTAATTTTTTTTCCCCAAGATTAAGAAAATGTACTCCCTTCGGCCTCATGCAGAGCATGATCTCCCAAAGGGAAGTGAAGAAGGGAAAAGGATTGTAATATATTTGTTTTTTTGGGGAAAAAGACATTGATTCTACCCTAAAGTTAGGCATGTCCCCAGTGTTAGAGCTAGGCTGCTGTCTCTTTAGAGGAATAGAGGTATAGGTTTGTTTCTGCTAGGACACCTGAATGTCACAGCCAACCATGTCTCAGTTACTCCAAGGTCTTAGAACTTGATTATTCTGAAGATTTTCTTAGGATAACATATATATATATATTTGGCATAACATATAAATATATAGCATACAGTATCTAGCATGTGCTTTGTACATATGCATATTCTGGGACACTTGGAGAAGCTGCTGTCAGTCCTACCACTGTTAGGATGAAGTTAGTGTAGAACCTGAAATCTGATATTCCAGGAAAAACAGGACCTGAACACACAAAAAATCGAGGTTAGAGTATCTTTTGGCAGCATAGAAGTAATTACAAGCTGATGGGCTGGTCACCTTCATTTAGAAGTAATGTTGAGTTTGAGAGGGAGAAATAGGGAAAATCCATTGCAGAAGGCAGTCTGAAGAGCAGTCTGCCTCATTTTGGCAGGAGCACAGGCTCTGAGTTTTTAGAACATTAAAACAATGATGAAATTAGGTCACAGATTCTACTAATTCAGCCCTGATCAACTTCCCCACTTCTAGCAACAATTAAATGCTTATCTCTTCCTTTCACATACATTAAATTAATCAGCCATGAGCTGAAAGTAATACAGTGCTTTGGCTTAGACCCACCATATTTTCCTTGTAGCTTGGACCTCTGCTGGCTCAGTGCACGTGCAGAGCACTCAGAATATCTGTAGTAAAAGCCAGTATAGTGTTTCTGAACAAATGTAACACTATAGTACTCAATCAAACCATTTCAGTGAGAGGTCACTAGAGGTATTAAGCCTGGTACTATCCATCTGCTCAGTAAGAGACAATCCTGGAGCTAAAAACTGTAAACCCACAGAGCAAATTGGCATTAGAGGAGGAGAAAGACAGGTCATCAAGAGATGCAGAAAAAGAAGGTACTTGTCAGTCCCAGTGTATATCCCAACCACTCGCTAATCTTGTGTCTCAGAATCACTGAAAAAAACTTCTATGGAAGTCAAATAGATGTGAGGGTAAATGTGTTTCGGGACTAAGATTTTCTAGGGCACAGCTGTATGTTCTGAGAGAGGCAAACGTACTGCCACACTTCCTAATCTAAGACATCCAGATGTGAAGATTTTCTTCAGGATGGTTAATAGAACTTGACACTTGATGCTCAGGAGTTTCATTTGACTTTTGTTAGAGTCGTACCACACCTGAGTTAAGGTGACCAGAGTATTTCTTGGCAGAACTAGCTCAGAATCTAGCCAGCTTGCAACTTAGGTTTGCCTCTTGATGGCTGGGTAAATACACCCTCAGTTTCTATTACCTTTGTTCCCCTTTGTGAGGCCGCACACACCATTTGAGAGATAGCTATGATGTCTTTGGGTGTAGATGACAGATCAAGACTTTCAAGAGTAATAGTACCAGATCTATCACTTTCTATATAGGTTTGGGTATGCCTTACAACCTACACTCTTGAATTTTTTGCATTTTTGGTCTATGAAGTTAAACTAATATATGCACTCTGGGATGCTTTGAGGATTAATTTGCTTGCAAAACTCACTATGCAGAGCTATGAACAGTTAGTAAATTGTTTTCTTGGTGAAGCACCTTGGTGCTTCAAAACTTCAGAACACCAACCTGTTTTGAAGCATCTTGATAGTTTTAAATTACAGTATTTGTTATTTTCCTATAGAAGAGCCTTCAGTAGAAATTTAGGGTGTGAAGTGTTGCAATTAAGATGTATCCAAATATTATCACATCCAAGCCTGAAAGCTGTAGGTCAGATCACAGACCTTCTGCAAGGGATAAGTGTGGGACCCAAAAGTATAGCCAAAAGAGGCCATGTTGAAAAAGGGCCATTATTTTATTTACTGTGTCTTTACACAGCACAGAGATTTCTGCTGCATATCTGAGTCAAGCTTGAAATTTCCTTGCCTTTGGAAGGCCTCTCCTTATTGTCAGTGTAGTCAATCTTAAAATGCATTTGGGAAGTCTTCAGACTACATACACTCCTATGCATCTATGGAAAAAAAGCCTACTATAACTTTCAATGCTATAAAATTAATGACAAAGATAAAAATATGTACTACAAGTAAGTGTTGAAGTATACTACTCAGCAGTGTGGGTTAAGGAAGATTACTCAGCTTTGTCTGCCTTTGTGATACTACGCTTTCAATTTTATGTGCCTTACAATGGCTGTAAAGATGTAGTTTTGCTTAGTGCCTTTTCCTGATTGGAAAGAACATTTACTACCTTCTTCAACAGCTGCTATTTGTACTCCCAGGCCAAGGAAGCAGTGACTTACATCTGTGAAATACAGAGTTAAGCTGCTGGATCTGCTGTTTGAATGAAAGGAAACTTGGCCTTTGAGTTTTCCAAGGGAGAAAAGGTGGGGAAAAAGCTGTTTTCCATGTACAGCATTTATAGGTCTGTTGCAAGTACTTGCTGAAGTGTTGATTTGTAAGCAATGGACTGAGCTGGATTTGAGGATAAAATAAATTTGAAATGATAAATGCAGGATAGAGTCAATTGTGGCTGGAGGGTGTCAGCTGAGGTTGGGCATAAACCCACTTGGGTTAGTGGTACCCTGGCTGCCACCAGGGCAGAACAAGGACTGTGCTGGCAGCAGGGCTGATGGGTGGCCCCAGGGAGTGTGAGTAACAGAAGTAGTTCTGTGATATAGGGTGCACACTGCAAGCAATTACGATTTGAATAAGTTATCAATGGAAGGAGGTAGGGGACTGGAAAGCAGCTTTATTAACCCCCTGAAGCTATGTTCACAGCATTTTAAAAAAGTTTATGTATTGTTGTGAATTGCAATCATGGTGACAAATGCCGGTGCCCAGAGTTGGTGATCACAGCCTCTTTAGCAGGCAGTGCTTTACCAGAACAGTTCAGAGCAACAATCCACATATATTCAAAATAAAATGAATGATGAAGATGAAGTGTAAAACCCTGGACAAAGACAAACCTTGTAATAAATCCTGCCTCAGGTTTTCTTACTGTCTTCTTTGGCTTTGCCGTCTCATGAAACAAACATTCCTGGTCCTATCTATCCCTTTTTTGTGCACTGATATGGTCATTTAATTTTAGCTAAGCTGAATGAACAGGGGGAAAAAGCTGGGGGAAAAGATTACTGAAAAAATACTGGTCTAAATCAGGGTTACATATTCATGAGAAGCAACAGAGAAACACCAACCAGTAAGTAAAACAGTAAAGCTTTGCATCACCTTTGTGCCTCCAGGTTTTAAAACACCTCAGTGGAAGGCTGGCAAGACTGCCTTGTGTATTTTGATCTAGCAGCTCAAAGCTGCTCAGTTTGAGGGGGTCTGTTGATTATGGTTTGACCCAGAAGCCATATCCTCTCTTTTCATCTCCTTTGGTGTATCACTTGCTGCAGCTTGTGAAAGGGCAGCAGAGTAACACATGCATTATTTATATCTCCCAGAGTTCTCTATTTTAAGAAGTCCATAGCAGGGCTAAACTAGAGCTTATCAAAACATTCAGCAAAATATATATTTGACAAATTTCTTTAACAAAATTGAGTTTCTTTCAAGAGGAGGTGAGCAAACCAGAAAAAAATTCCTAATTTTATATGTCTAAATTTAAATGCTTAGTTTTATTTTTCTAGTAGCAGCCTCAAAAAAAACCCCACTTGATGCATTTCAGTGATGAAAAAAATTCTCTGAAGTTTTGACCTTTCTCAAAATATCAAACAAAATAAAGGCAGAAAAATCACTGTCTTTGGAACAAGATCATGCTCTAAAATGGCAAAATCTGCCCTGATGATTTAGTAGGATCATAGAATAGCCCAGGTTGGAAGGGATCTTGAAAGATCATCTGATCTTTATTAGGCTTTTTCCTTCCCCAGGTTGCTCAAAGCTGTTGTCCACCGCCACAGATAAATGTACCATGACTGGTGGTTAAAAATTTCAAAGGAGGCCCTTTTCACTTTCAACCTTTAAAAATCCAGTGATTTTTTTTTTTCTTTTTTTCTTTTTTCTTTTTTTTTTTTTTTTTTTCTGGAAGTCTTGGGAGTTTTCACCCCAGAGTCTTAATTCCCAACTCAGGTGATTCAATTCCTATTCTGCATTTCCCCTAGTGTTTCAATTGATTACAATTCAGTCTGTGTGCCTGTCTTAAATAATCTGCAGAGTGCATTTGAGCAGCCTCTATGCTGTAAAAAAAGGTGGTTGTGTATCAGGGATGGGAACAGTGATTTAATAGTTTTTAAGTAACATGCTTGGAGATCCCTGGCTTGGAATTGATAGGTAAACGCAGTTCTAAACACAGTTCTGTGTAATTATTGCTTAGTAGCAAAGCCTTATCAAGTTTATTTAAGTTTAGACTTATATAACCTCAAGATTTGTTTATCCCTGTTTCCTCAGTTTCCTGAATCTCTTTTTCTCTCTTTGGCATCTTAAGTAGTCATACTTGCAAAAAGTGTCTGAGAACCTTAAATGATACATTATTTGATTTGTAAAATAGTATGTTTACATTTATTTGGAATCTGGTTTCTTTTTCTTGCTGTCTAAGGGGGAGAAGCTATAGAAGTAACTCCTTTATCTTCCTTTTCCTTTCCCGATCAGCTCCCAGGAGTCACCACACAAAGTGTGCCTGGGGGAGACACAGGCCTGTTTTCATACCAACATAGGAAGAATTTTCTCTGTGATAATTTCTATCTTGGCATGGACAGACTGTATCTGAATTTATCCTTCTGTAAAAGAGTTATGGCAATGGCTACCTTATGCTGTTTTTATATTTGTTATCATGTACTTTTTCCACAACACTGTGGCTGTTTAACCTGCTTTTCTCACAATTAGAAAGTACAGTCAGTGACTATGAGGCTCCTCTGGCAGCTCTGTGCTGGCAGGCCCCAGCTGCCGGCCCGTGGAGACGCCGCTGCTGTGAGACAGCGTGTGCAGAGCGGCATTGCGTGCGAGGGCCCTAGGTTTGTGACAGTAGCTTAGAAAACACGGAGTAACACTTCTTGCCTGAAAACGGCTTGTAAGGCCTCTGAGATTCTGGACCACAGGGACGAGCAGGAAAGCTGTTTGTCTGGTGGGGTCAGCTCCCGAAGAAGCCGGCTCAGGTCCTGTAGCATGAGATGAGGAGGCACTGCAATTAGGCCAGCTTTATGTGCGGTCAGCGTGCAGAGGACAAACCAGCGGCTGATGCATTAACTGAGAACAAGTTCATTTAGATAAAAAAAATGTTAATGAGCGCTTTGAAACACTGAGAGCCTATGAGGGACCGCCTGCCTGGAATGAGCATTTACCATATGGTGCCTTTGGAAGCTAATACTGATTCTCATTATTTTAAACGATTACAAACATTGCAGGTGTTTTGTAATAATCTTTATTGTCTAATTAGAACACTCTCAAAACTGGCTTGTTCTGCCTGCTAACGAATATTGATTTGAACAGCTGAATTTGTCTTCTATGAGTGATGTGATTGTGCTAGGTGCCATTTTGTAGTCTCTTTTGCTGAGTAATTAATCCAGGAAGAAGAGACTAGAACTGAGTGAGTAGATGTCCTGATCCACCTAGAGGTGTGATTAGCCATTCTAGGAGGACCTACAGCTTGCACCAGAATTTTCCATTGCATGATATACCTAGGAAATTTTTCTGGTGGTGGTGTTTAGGGCATTGAAAAAAAAAAAGAAAAAAATAGTGAAACCCATTGCAGGAAACTTAAGCAGAAATATTTCTATAGGAATGGGATACTTGAGTTTGTTGTTGGTTACACATCTGTTGTTGGTTACACGGAGTTTTTATTTCTGTCATTGCTGATGTGCAGTCATTCCTTGGAAAATACTGGATAAGCTTCATGATCAGATAGCCCTGGTGAAGGCCACTAACAGAGGCAATGGAAGTGCCTTTCTTCCCTTTTGTAGTTGATAGTGATACCAAAATCATCCAGATAAAATCTTTGTAACACAGTTTTGAGTATTAGAAAGCAGGCATTCTTTATTACAGTGTACTCGTCATTCAGAGGATTCTTCCTCTAATCAAGTGGCCTGAGTATTGTGTAAACAGAGTATTTATTGTGCACACTGATTATGTATTCATTAGCTATCCCCCCTTCTTGATGTGTTTGTATCACTTTATTTTACATAGTTGCACCCCTTATTGGAAGTCCTTACATGGTTCTTTGTGGGGTTGTTTTCCATGTCCAGTGTCCTTTTTAGGTGGTCCGTTTTCCATGTCCAGTGTCCTTTTAGGTTCCTTGACCCCCACTTTGAGTTGGCACAATATTGTTGTTTTGCATAACTTCTGCTTTGTGGGCCTTGCAGAGCTGACCTGGCATCCTGCTTGCGTTTTGCATGACTTCTGTTTGCCCAGGTTACATCCTTTACTTCTCCAAGGCTGTGCTGTTCTGTTCTACTGTCCTTATCAATACCGCTTCTGACAACATGGATTCAAAGGTTCAATGTAGACTAGAAAAAGGGCTTAAAAGACTAGCTGAGAAACTGGACTTTTTTTTTTTTTTTTTTTTTTTTTTTTTTTTTTTTTTTTTTTTTTTTTGTGAATTTTAAGTGGGTAAGTGTGCAACACATGTTGGAATAACCCAAAGAGGCTCCTTTATCTATTTTCATTAAGTTAATTTGCTGCATGTTAATGTGGCAGTTTCCTTCCACAAGTAAGTTCATGCTTGTATTTAAAAAAGGGAAAAATGCATGTACTGTGAACCCTTTGACTTCTTGGCCTCTCTAATTCATAAGGAGTTAGAAATGCAGCTCTCTTACATCATAAAAAGATTTCTGATAAAGGTGGATGTAGATGACCATTAGTGTTTGTGGGTTTCTGAAACTTAAGCTTAAAAACTCTAACCTTAAATGCCAAGCATAAGTAGATATGGCATCTAAAGATAAGAGGGTAGGGACATCATTTGGTTATGACCTTTCTTTTTCTACAGGTTTATGTATTTCAGTGATTATTATAGTATGACAAAGCAGTGTAGACTAAGTTGTTGCTTTTTGAGGTCTTGGAGTGTAATAGATACGTATTCTCCCCCACACCTTCTTTGAGAGCATCATTTTCACAGCTTGATAGAACATACACAAAACAATGATTGATGTTCATGTTTTCAGAGCTGCCAAGTGTTGTTCATATGCCTGCTTTGATACATGCATTTTTGATGGGTCTTTCATGGTTTCCTCTGTGTCAGAGAAGATACCAAGATGAAAAATGAGGCACTGTTCCATAAATTAACAGGTGATCTAGACCTTGGGGTATTGTCCAGACTTGTCTATATGGCTTTTCTTATCTAATTTTAATAACCATTTCTGAGTCCCTAGCAAACATCATTACTGGTGGAGTTTGTATTTCATTGGGAAAAACTAAGTGCAAGGTTGTTGAAACAGACTATGGAAGGGATTTTTTTTCTCTGATAAAAATTGATCAGCAGTTAATTTACCAGTTTACTTTTCAAGGGAGGAAAGCTCTGTGTACTGGGACAACTTTCAGGAGAATTGCTTATGTACTGGGACATGTAGTATCTCTTGCTGAGATGCACTGAGACCCAAGTCAGTCAGGGCTGACTTGCCAACAGTAGTAAAAAAGTTGAGGTCCTGGCACCAATTGCTGATGTTCCATGTGTTTTATGTAGTTCAACAATAACTTGAAGTAGTTACAGAGAAAGAGTGGTGGAAATCTCAAGAATGTGTGTTTAAATTAATTAGTGGCACCTGATAAGGGAGAAAGGATCATGTTTTCCTTGGTTAATGTCAGTGCTTATTCTTAGTTAATTTTTTAATGGTTTTCATTAATGGAATGGGGTTAGCAGTTGGTTGGAGGGAGTTCAAAGGATCTGAAGAATGAGGAAGATTTTTGTCTTAGTCTTGGAGAGCAGAACAGCATGCCTTAAGCTCCAAGAAGTTTGAAACACAGTTTGGTAAACTTCTCTGGGCAAGCAGCCTTATTCCCTAGGTGCATGATGCTGGCACACCTGACAAAGCAGAGGCTGCAAGACATTGCTATTGGTGCCATTCCTCTCCATGTCATTGTTTCAATCCAGATTAGGTGAACAGGAAATAGAGGATGGTTCTCACTGATGAATGCTTGGTGACATCCTTTAAATCAGTGATCAGTTTGCAGGGTTTCAGTTCTTATTTTTGGCATCAGATTCCTTAAAGATTTTTCAGACTGCCAGGGCCCAGATGACCCTGAGGAAATACTGAACTGTTCATATTTTTCTGAAATTAAATCACGTTTGCTCCTAATATTTTAAAGACTTCTGGTAGAATGGAGTGAGTATGAAACTGTATTTGTAGCTACTATACCACTTAATTTACTGCCCTGGATAAATTAGTCCATATTTTTAAAGTTTGTAGTTACATTGAGCTTGTTAGCAATGATTTCATTCATATAATGTAAATTCCTTAATACTGTGTACAGAGCTGTAAAAAACTTAATAGCTGTATCTGCTCTAGAAGTTTTGTCTTCTGTGTCTTTTGCCTCTTATTGCAGCAAGGATAAATACTGTTTTTCTGAGAAGTGAATGAACAACCAAACCAGAACTTAGTTCTAAATTTGCTTCAGACTTTTTCCAAGATCGGGAAAGTATAAATGTTTTTCTTCTATTATCCTGAGTCTTTGTATACATAGACCCTAGCTAAAAAGGTTTTTTGTGTGGAATTTTTAAATTGAATTGATGCAGCAAGTTCAGGGAATCCCCCCTCTATTTTATTCAGGACTGTTCTCAGGAAATTCCCAGTCTGATTTTTGCACAGTATGGAGGATTTCAGTGAACAAGTGGAAAAAGTGATCTCTTTTTCTCTCATATTTTGTTGCTTTAAAAATGTCAGTCTTATGTCAGAACAGGGAAATTTAAAACTGACACTTGGTTATTTCCCACATTATTTTAATGACTGTCATGATTCTCCTGTTAATTTATAGCACTGCAGTTGAGAGCTCCAAATGTGACTATCATGAAGTCCTAAAGTTTGGCAGTAGCATACTAGTTAAAATGTGTGTGAAATTATGTAGGTGAAAATGCTGCACAGTGTTTTATGCCCTGAACTGACACAGAGAATGTATCTGATTGAGCCAGAGACTGCTGTTCTTTTTGCTTGGGTATAAGGGTGATGCTAATTTTTCCGTGGTTTGGGGGGTGGAGGGAAGGATAGTGAAAATCAAAGTGAGGTGTATTTAAAAGTTGAAATGAGAAAAAGCCAGATTTTTTTTTTTGTGGTTTCCATTGAAAAAATCTGATATGATACATATATTTTTAGGTTTTACTCATGTTTGAAATCCTGAAAACTAAGAGCCCAAGAGCACTTTTTAAGCTGCTGTTTGGGGTTAGATGCAGAACCGTGCAAAGCACTTTGAGCTGGTGGCTTCAGAGAGGCAAAAGCATTTCCAGATCTGTGGTCTGACAGGAGTCACTGTGAGGTGAACCTGACAGCAGCTCTTGTGAAAGGAAGATCCTCAGATCGTAAACCTGGAGTACAACATTTTTGTGTTCCTATGTAACAAACAAGGAGGATGAAAATAACAGCTCTTGCTATGGCTGAGGAATTTTTGTAAAAACTGTGTAAGAAATGTGAGAAGTATGGGAAAAATGATTGCCCATGAGCCACCACTTTCATTGGTGCAAGATAAAAGCCAACTATGAAAGGGATCAGCACTGTAAAATGCAACTTTCCTCACGGTATCACTATTGGAATATTATATGAGTACTTAGGAGTATTTTCTTGCCCAAGACAACATATAAATGTGGGACAGTACCAGTGGAAAGATGTGTGGACACATACTGATCCTGTGTTTGTGGGTGTGTAATATAAATGTGTGTGTGTGTATATACATATATATATGTATCAGTATCTATCCACATATCTATCTAACTCTATCCATTTGGCTTTGGCCTCTAGGACACAATCCTCTTAATTTCCTTGTCAGACTCCTCAATTTTTCCTTCTCTTCCTTTGTTATTTAACTAAAGTCTAGAACAAAATGTCTGTAAAAATAAGCTCCCAGTTGGAAAAGCTGTTAATTAATGCCTCTTATATCTCTCCCCTAAATCCCAAATTAGGGGAGCCTTGTCTGTCTTGGCTAAGATTAGGTTTCAATTCTAGACATTTGATAAACCCCTAGCCTGATATTTGTTGTGGTGTGAGACCTTGCTATGCAAGAATGTGTTTAATTTTTTTCATATAAGAGAGGGATCAATGGCTGTATTTTGGACGAGAGGCATCAAATGGGCTTTGATGGAGTGAGGCTGCTGCAGCTAGGGTTTGCTGGAGGTGCCAGGGCCATGTGAGGGCTGCCAGCATAGGCACAGAGGCCTGCCTGCCCTGACTGTGTGGCCAGGGGTAAACTTGGCTCCACACATCTGTGACTGCATTTCAGTCTGCTTTGGAGCCACAGTTTTACAGAACACTCAGCTCAAAGGGGAAATTAGTGTCATGGGGGCTGTTTTCTTTATGGGGAAAAGACTCGGATGGAGCAGCCCGTAAAGGTTTTAATGTATTTTCTCAGTGCATAACCCACATATTTCAGTTCCCTGGACAGGGTCTTTATTTCTGAGGTGAATGAGTGAGGAACACTTCCAGGGTTTTGAGAATGTGCAAGTTTTTCTGGAAGGTGAGATATTTGATTTTTAAAATCTAATGTTAGCTTTTTAGGGTGTGACTGTGGCTGGAAGAAAAAAAAAGCATTAGTTTCACAGACAGGAAGATTTTCCCCTGCCTGAGCTTTTTCAGCCTATTGATACAGCACTCAGTTGTAATACTGTCAAGTGACATTTGCCATTGTACCTTGTCTACCATTACTTTTACCTTGATATTCAACCTTTTTAAAAAAATGTTGTTAATATTATTATCTTTATGTGGATAAGCCACTGGTACGTGGTCTTGATGAACATAACTGGAGATTGAAGCCTTTCTGTCTAGACCTCATCAGAAGTGTAGTCTCCATCCTCTGCCAACCACTGCTGTTCCCCACTGTGAGGAAGAGGGGCTCCACTGCTATTGCTAAGAGTGCAGGCTGATTCTGCATCTGAATTCTAGTTGCTGCTTACTGTTGGAGAAAATGAAGTGTCAGCCTGTGAGACTACCTTGTAGTTTTCCCCTGCCTTCCCTATGTACTCGCCGTATTTGCTGTGATTTCTAAAATTTCTGGACCTGATAGTCTGTACTGAAGTCTTTACAACTGCTGTACTCTAGTAGACAAAACTGAGGAGTGTGGGGAGGTTCTTGTGAAATGGAAAAGGACTGCTTATTACATAGCATGGTTTCTGTGCCAATAGTTAAAGCTGTAGAAGGTATCTTAGCTAAGGATTGAGAGTCAACAATAGAGATATGTTGGTTAAGAATGCCAAGTGACCTAATTCATATTGGGTTGTCCCACTCTCTTGCAAAAATGGTGTAATACTCAGTCATGTGCTACGTAGACTGACTCCTGCTGCAGGGCAGGGCTTCAGACCCCTGGTGATGGGGCTATGCTGTCTGCAGCAGGAACACCTGTCTGAACCACTGAACGGGGCCACTGGGGAGCTGTGAAAAGGGATTGTCTTCCTTTTTGGCTGATTTGTAGTGTGGGAGGGCAACCAGAGCTGGGACTTGTAGGAGCTTAGGTTGGGGCTTTATAAGTCTCCTAGCTAAGATTACACAGGATTTCAGGAGTTTTCCCAGATTTAAGTTGAGTTTTGGAGCTTTTAGGGTCCTGTTAGGATTGGACACTGGTATTGAGGTTCTCTTGTTTTTTAGACCAGGCTGGACACTGAAGATGTGTTGGAGCTCTGAGTACACTAATAAGCCCTAACAGCCCTGATGAGCCTCAGCTGGGGCCCACACCTGTGGGCCCAGGAATTCTATTTAAGCTCAGCGTTGGAGATTCTATCTGTTTTTCTGAGCTGTGATGGAGAAGGGTTAATGATTTTTGATTAGCTGCAGCAATGCCAGTGTCTAGCCACAGAATGGTGTGAATCTGGACTTCAGATTGTGGTCTTTGACTGCCTGGCTTGATTTTTGGCCCAGCTTCATCTCCAAAGTTATGCCTGGCAATTGCAAGACCTTATCTTAGCTCTAATGTATGGATTGATTTCCCAGTTTGGCTTTGGAACTGCCTTGCCATTATGATACTACTTTAAGATCTGGACTCTTGGTTGGATGTGGCTGCCGTCTCCAGGTTTGTCTTCCTTTGTGTGCTGTGGGAAAGACCCTGGCCAGTAAGGCTCCGGTCTTGCTGATTCCATTGTTCTAGTCAGTTACCACCCCTGAGGAAAGGTGATCCTGCAGTGTCCTCTGACACTGGATGGGAATCAACAGAAATTCAAGGTTTACTATTAAAATCACTGCCTTTAGGATTTCTTGGTATAAGGTGGGAGTTATGATTCTTAGAAGGTAGGATTTAGAGTTGAGACCTATAAGGCTTTGTTGAGCTGAGGGAATGTGGTGAATCTGTGGGGGTTTAAAGCTGCAAATAGCATTACAGGCTGGTGTAATGCCCAGGCTGTACTGAAGAAGTGCTGTGAAGAGCCTATCTTCTCACTTCCCAAAAAGGCTGTACAGGATGTTGGGAGACTGGTCTGAGGGGTTTCAGGGTAGAATCACTTGCCTGCACTTATTAGCTGGGTATTCTTATGTTTAGGACCCCAGGACGAATCTTAAGGAAAAGATTGAGTGTAGAAGTCCAGCCAGGCTACCTGCCATGCTATTTATTTAATGATTTAAATTCCAGACTAGATTTAAGCTTGAGGCCAGGAAGTGTTGTTAGACTACCTAGGTTGACTATGTTTGCTTTTCTATCATGTATGACTAAGGTAAGGTATCTTGACTCCTGAACTCTTTTCCTGCTGCTGTAGTTACTAACTAACGAAACTAGGGAATTGAAGTATGGCTTGTATTTGGCTGTCAGTTTGCTATTTGACCAGAAGTTGCTTATCTCAAACTTTCCTGAATTTCTTCTCTCTAGATAGCAAACTAGAGGGATGGTAGATCTGACACTGTTGTTTTTATACTGCACATTTGTCTAGTGAGATGGAGCTTACTGCGGATAGCTGTAAGTTACTGTCCACTCTCTCTATATATATATTTAAGAAAACAATAAAATACTAGTAAGGAACTGGTAATATTGCTGCAGTATTGCTATGGAGACTTGGTGTCTAAGAATCTGACTCTAATACACTGACTTATTTTATGGTGCTGGATGGGGGCTAGACTTGAATTGGTAACTATATGATAAAAAGTATAAGCATAACATAACTGGCTACTGAGTTGGATAGTCCAAAGACTGAATGTCTTATCTACTTGAGCATCCATCTTATTTTTTCACCCTACCTGGAGCAGAAGAGATTTGTCTGAGCTGGACAGGAGTAGAAGGACAAGTAATCTGAATTTGGCTCATCCACAGCAGCTAGAACGTTTTTCTTCTTGTCATCAGTATGTTTGGCCCTCCTGCTGTTAGCAGTACTTGGACATCTATCTGTACATATGCAATCTCCCAGGGAAACTGTTGAGAAGATCTTATTTACTCCTATGGCGATGGAAAGCTTATCAAATGTATCACTGGCCCTTGCTCATTTAATGGGAGGCAGCAGCCACTCTTTGTCCATTTCTTATTGATGGATGAGAGGACTTGTTTGCAGAACAGAACTATGTAATCACAGATTTGTCCCCAGATCTCCTGTCTACAAAGACAAGTGTAGATAGAACTTTAGTAATAAATGACATTAATATGATGTGCATCTCCTAATTCTTGTTGATTTTCATTATTTCATACTATTATCTCTTTTTTTTACACAGTAACTCTACTACCTTTGTGACTCTCTATTACATATAATTATGAATGAATGCTTGGCGTGTTAAAAAAGGGTATAAATTGCCATTGTCTAACCAAAGACAGTTTGTATACATAAACTCTCAGAGCATAGCTCAGCTACTGTATGAATACTTGGTTTCTGTTCATCTCTACCTATACTTCTTTAATAAGTTTTCCCCTCCAGTCTATTCTATAGTCTTTTTAGAACTGACATGGGTCACAGTCTTGGACAAGCAGCAGCAAGATTGTCCTAGTAAAAAACCTTCATTGTTTCCTAAGTGGGATTTGTAGTAATTGAGGATTCAGAGTGCAGTAGTCGTGGGTAATGTTTGAATGGAAAGCAGACAAGGAGTTACTTTTTTTATGTTTTTCAGAAATGTTGCTTCTCTGAATGGCCAATGTGAGCAGACTTCGTATTGCCTGAATGCAAAATTCAGCACTGAAATTCCCTTTTCAGAGAGGGACAAAATGATTTGGTTACTTTTTAGTGCGCAGAATAAGATAACAAAAATAGTTAATGGAGAAGGAGTCTACATTGTTTCCTCCTGGAAGATCACTCAAGATAAATACTATTCATTTGACAATCCAGTTTTGAAAGAATTGCAGTGCAAGAGAATGTGGGAAAGAATATGCAGGAATCTGAAAATGAGATAGTCCTCAATTCCTGCAGAACTGGCTGAATAGGAGTGATAAGAGAAACGAAGGGACTACCTGCCTGTGTTGAATTGGCTGTGGGAAAAACTAAACAAAGCAAGCTCCTGTCCTTGATAGAATCAAGACTGACAGTTTGCAGAGACAGAATGATGTTTGTTGCTTAATGTTTGTAGCTTAGCAAAATCCAGTATATTTCTGAAATTTGCCTGCATTTAAAGTTTGGTTTTACTTTTTTGGGGGTTGTTTTGTTATTTCTGAATGAGCTAGAATTTATCAGTGAAAATCTTTAAAGTGGTGACAGCTAGAGCAGATTTGCAGGAGTGACTATAGAGCTGGATGGACATCTCTGAGCATCTGCCCTCATCCAGCCACTTGCAATTCACTCATGGCTCAAGTTCAGAGGGTTTGGGTTTGTTAACTTGATTTTTAGGTGTGGTGTTCTTGGGCCAGTAAACTGGGCATGGAAATCTCTTTAGAATTATGTTTGGAAGTTTTGTGGGCAGATTCTCTGGAAAGTGCCTTGTAAGACCTGATTAAAAAGGAAAGAAGAGTGCCCAGATTCCTACATTTCCTAGTCTTAAGGTCTTGGTACAATTCTTAGGCTCTGAATGTGGCATGAGGTTGCCAAGAATGATAGTACAGTGAGTCTCTGGTGTAAGCAGGTAGGAAAAGTCATCAGGAAAAGAGACTTAGTGAAGTAACTAGGGATAATTTAGAAGTGGGGAAAAAGGGAGAACATGGATGGACAGGAAAAGAAATGATCAAATGAGAAAATAAGAAAGACACAAGCATGGAGAAATGTCCAGTATTATCTTGCAGTAAAGAAAAGTCAGAATTTAGTAGGGCCAGAAGTAAAACAGAAGCAGAAGTAGTTGTATATTTACTAAATGGAAAGCTGAGTGATGTTATAATTGTGCATAGTTCTAGTTTGTTCCACTTTAATTAGAAGAATGTCTTGGGATAAGGCTTGTCAGAGTTATTCTGAATTAGTAGAGACTCTTGGCCCTGGATTAGTGTTTAGTATATGAACAGGAGAGAAAGACTTTTTGCTCTTCTGCTCCTTTAAGGAAAGGCAATTTGAGTTCAACAAGGACTGTGCATGTCACTGGCCTTTCTGGAAGTGGGAATCCAAAGTATGGGAAGAATAAAGGCAGATGTCAAAAGTAACTACCAACCTGCATCTTCATTGTGATGTGACTAGTGTTCAGTTTGTTCTTCTTTTTTGTGCAGTGACCAGGCAATCACACTTCAGCTCTCACTTGCTGGATTACATGGATAATTTAATAAATGCCTCTAAGCTTCAGAACTAATGTGGTTCAAATCAGAAATAAAAATTTAAGCCATTTTGATAACAGTAAAAAATTTAAATACTGCACTTAGCTACTTGCCTATTGTCCCAACGAGCAATGGTAGAGTTTGGAGCTGAGCAGAGAAATCCCAGCTCCTTTTGCTTTGCTTTGCCTTTTGTATGCATTTTGATCTGTTTGCATTATTGCAATAGAGAGGGTCTTGCAAGGAACAGATGATGGGAGATGTTGATAGGCTTTGTATGTCTACAGCCCTTCCTTAACTGTCCTTGGACATGGAAAGCTTGTGCAGTTCTTTTTGATAAAGTATACAGATAGCCCTTTCCCCCTTCCCTGTCTTAGCCCTTTTGAAATCAAAAAGAAAAATTAGCTAAGTGGAGAGAATACAGTCACATTCTGGTCAAAAATAATAACACTGTAAGCTAAAAAATATTTATTTTCTGGTAACTTTGAATATTCAGTTACCCTAAGAGCACACTGAGATATGGCATATTTAACTTCACATGCTTTTAAAGAACTTCGATCCGTGACCAGAAAATTTCATCAGGATTAATAATAAATAAAACTGAAAACACACAGTTATTAGGTTCCTAGCAGCCCACAGCTTATGTAAAACCTAGGAAATGGAGGGTATTTGTTCTGTGCCCAGATGAAGATGAGACTGTGCCAGAGGAAAACCACCTCTTTTGTGGAAAACCCTGTCTTTTTGTTTTGGCTACTGGGGAAAAATGTAAGTGACTGCCTAAATCTGAGTGACTTTTGGATTTCATCCCACTGTGAAATTCTGCTGATTTGAGAGCAGGCCCCCCAGCCCTCCTGCCAGCTGAACCAGAATGAAAGCTTCATATGCTGGGTGTTGTGTTGGAAGGGCAGTTAACATTGTGGAGAGGTAGAACATAGTAAAGAACACAGGCCTAGACATTGTGTCTCATATCTCGAATACAAAATTTGTGCTCTTGCACTAGTAAAAATGCCTTGCTAATAATCTTATGTGAATTGTTTTAATCTGGTCTGCCTTGATTTCATCAGCTGAAAACTTAGCTGATGTTTTCTTAGATCTTTGGAGATGCTGACCTTACAAACACTGGTTCTGAAAAGAACCAACAAAATGATGCTTGCCTGTATCTGCAAGTTGGCTGAAGTGGCTGTTTTCGAAGGACTGGGACTGCCTGTCTCATATGACCAGTGGTTGAACTTAAAACTATTCCTTTTAGGTCAGCACTGCTGGCCTTCCCACAGTTGACCATTGTAGCAGAAAGAGGTGCTGTGAAGAAGCATATCCCACAGTCTGAACTTGCCTTCCTGACTCCTCACTGTCAAAAGATGCTATTGTCAGCTGCCAAAAGCATAGTTGGTTCCCTCGCATTTTCTTTGATGTATTTGCTTAGTTCAGAAGTTTGTGACATGTGGAAAATATTTGGCCAGCATAAAAGAGTGGATTTTGTATCAAAATAAACAGTGTAGAACATTATGACATCTGTATGTATGGTCTGCTTTTTTCATATTTAAAAGAAATTTATTTTTTATCGAAACTTCTGTGACATGTTAAATAATCTTTTTAGTCCAGTGATATTTAGAATTTTCTATTCTCAGAAGCAATGTGTTTATTTTTGAGTTTTCTTGAGGTCTTGAATTTTGTTCTGAAGTTTATAGGTAAGTACTACCAATCTGAATTTTTATTTAATTTCCTTTAGAGAGAAATATATCTAAATTTGCATCGCTTAAACCATAATGCGATGAAGTATTGTGAAGAATGAGGCAACATTTGATTAAGACCATTTTGTTTATTGTTAAAGTGAATGTAATTCAGTGCCCGTTACCATCATTACTTGACTTGACTTTGGGCTCTTACTACATACAGAAAAAGGTCTTTAGTTATTGTACTTCTTTCTGCATCCAGATAATCTAACAGGCAGGATTAGCAAAAAAAATATCAAACAGCACATTAGGAGTAAATTTTGTACATTTTGTGCTGTTATTCTCAGTGTTACAGATTTCTTATTCTGTTGGTTCACTGCTCTGGCACTTTCTCTTATGCAACATTTTATATAAATATTTTACAAGCTGAGACTGTTTGACTTTTGGTTTGTCTTGGCCTGAAGACCATCGTGGTGTATGCAAACAACCCAATGAAATGTTTAAAGTTAAGAATACTTGGCCATAGATTATGTCATCTATGTAGTTTTCCAAATGCTATGTGAATGCTGGTGTTTTATTTTTTTGTCTTGTTAATTTTTTTAATAAGTGAAAATGTTAGGGATAGGGTTAAACACTTTTAATTGCAAAAATTGTTACCAATCATGTTTTAAATTTGGGCTCCTTTTATAACCAGACAGTGCTTTTAGCAGATAAATTGTCTGCCTATTTTTTTTTACCTCCATAAATGAAGGCTATCTCTGGTTGAATTGATGAGGTATGGGGTGAGTGGGGAAAGAAACTCAGCTACACTCAGATGGTAAATACATTTCCTGCTCTTATTTTATCTATTTCAGTGAGTCACTTTAATGGTGAGAATGCTGATGTCAAGGATCCCTAAGGTTGTGATGCTTTCCTGCCTCTTGCTGTTCTCACCACTGCCCACCTGGCTAGCTTATAGCACCAGTAGGATATAGAACAGGAGGATTGGAAACGTGGTTTTTTTGTTTTTTTTGTTGTTGTTTTTTTTTTTTTTTTTTTTTTTTAAAGATCTGGGCATTTTAGATGAAATATTTTTTGGTATTGCAAGTGCAGCTGAAGCTGTCATGTATGGATGAGAACTCAGTGTTGCACATAACCAGACTGAGAAAGATATTCCATAAGGAGCAGAAAGTGAAAATTAGAAATAAACCTGACACCTACAGGAATAATCTAGGGGTGGGATTGTCTAGGTTTAGGAAGGCAAGTGTCTGCCAGGGAAAGCTGGAGTTTCCATTGGAATGGAGAATGTAAACCCCCTCCCACCAAATTATTATAATTTTGCAATTAAGGGCTTTAAGACAAAGATTTGGGAATAGGAATAACAGTTATTTACTACAAATGTTAAGAATACAAATGTACATATTAAGAATACAAATGTACAAAAAAATCAACCAACCAAAAATCCTAGAAACCCTGACAGAGTCAGAAATATGACCTGACACCCTGTTGGTCCGGGTGTTGGAAGCAGTCCAAATAAATCCTCCTGGAGAAACAGATGTGGTTCTGTTGGACTAGAGATGATCCTGTAGAAAAGGGTCCAGTGGTGGTGAGATGGGTCTGGTCTTCCTCTGGAATCCAGTGGAAAACAGGATACCTGGCATTCCTGAGTCTCCATTTTTATCTAGGTAGGAACAGTTGGCTCCTCCCACGGGGTGGAGCATCTCACAAGGGGATGATGTAATGTTTTCAGTCATGTGGTGAGCCTTAATGGCCCATTACCAGAAGATATACCCCGGAGGGAGGACTGGTTATGGAAGAAATAAGAAACATTGCTCCCACCTGGTTTTAACAGCTGGCTTTGTCAGAAGGCATCCACCCTCGGAGTTAGGAGGGATGGGTTATACACCAGATTAACAAAACATCTCCCCAACTGGTTTCAACAGATGGAAAAACAGAATAAACTTTTTTTGATTACATAACCTGACAGGGATGTATGATATTTGGTTGGGGGTTGGCTGTGCTTCTCTTGTCTTTGCCTTTTTGATGGAAACCACACACAGTTTTTCTTTTGGAATTGGTTAGGATGCAAATCCCATTTTTGCTGATGATGAGCAAGTGAAGTTGCTGCTTTGTATGTTTGTCAATGAAAAAAAATGAACAGAAACCGAAAAGAAGCTGGTGTGGTATAGGCAGCTGGGTCTTGGTAATATGCTATTAAAGGTAATGCCATGCAATTTCCTATTCCCTTGTTTCACATTTTGTTGCTGCCACCTTTGCCACAAAGTCCATGTCTAATACAAATTGGTCCTTCCTATTCTGATGCATCATCTACATTAATGCAGTTCCTGCCTCTGCTGAGATGCCAAGGCCTGACTTGCCAAGCTTTGGAGTGTGCTGATGTCTGGGACCAGCTTCTCCATAACCATTATAAGTTCAGCCATTCCATAGGTTTTCTGCAACCATTATAAGTTCTTGGGCACAAGAAGAAAGACGGTCAAATCCTATGTTTGGATAAATAGCTTAATAGCCTTCCATTCCATCTGTAATTAATTTTAGGGTTTTGTGGTTTTTTTTTGTTTTTTTTTTTTGAATCCTCCAGCTATTGCTTTCTTTAACTAGCAAAACAGATGCAGAGCTTTCATATAATCTGGTCATTGTGTGATCAAAAGCCAAGCAAGATCTCTGTATTATCTGGAATTGTTTTTCTGAATGATGAAATCTTTCCTAGTGGTATCAAAATCTCTTCTGATATCAACTCTCTTTTAAATTTATTTTTGTGCCTTTTTGGTGTGCAGACCAGTAATTGCATCTTCAGATCCAGAGATATTTTAAAGATTTAGAATTTGAAGAAGTAGAGGATTTGGGTCACATATTTGTTGCCTATGTACCCCTCATTATTTGAGAAGAACAGAAGAACTGATGAGTCATTAATTTGGAATAGTTTTGGAAGAAAAATCAGGTTTTTTTTCTTTCCCTATGCCAAAATTATAAGAAAGAGAAGAGAAGCAAAGGGGGGGGGGGGGGGGGGGCAGACAAAGGGCAATATTCAGACAAAGTATTCCATTCTGATACTCAAATATAATACAGTGACAGTGGATTTATGGGGTTATGACCACCATTTCCACCTCCCTCCATTTTGCTTTCCAAATGTTGTATATTTGCCTTTCTTTAATTGAGTCATTCTTTATCAGAAATTGAGATTTTGTTCATATTGAAGAAAATTATGATTATCCTACTTTATCCTGCCTAGATCAAAGGAGAGAAGAAACTATAGAGAGAGGATGTAGAGACCATGTTTCATATAAAATACTTTAAAGAGGGAAGGGAAAGTGTTGTGGTTGCAGTACAAGAAATCTGGGAACCACATGCAAGACTCTTCACTCAAACTGACTTCAGTCCAGCTCTCATCTGAGGGAACTCAACAGCTCTGAAACATTGGGAGTAGAGATATGCGACTTTTATATTCCAGCCTGACCCTTGTTTAAGCACCTATCTGGCTGTGAGGAATTAGAATGTAACAAAATTATCATGTAATGCTTTTTGGCTTGTAAGACATGAACTATGTTTATATGTGTTTATAGGTGCTGAATGGGCTCTTGGATTTATTTGGTCTTGTATACGCTTTGTGCTGAGTTTTTGCACAGACCCCAGGCTGCCATCTGGGTGAGACCATGAGATTGGAGGATGACCAGCAGCACTGACCTAGCAACATTGCTCAGAGGAAAGTTATTGCCATCCAGGGCAGAGTGTTGGACTGGGGAGAGGGAGTGCATCACCTGTCCGTTGTATGAATTAGGTGACTTGAGACTTTAGGATTGAGTCTTCCTATAGTCCTATGTTTCATCAAGTACCTGATTTAGAAGCTTGCTCATGACCAGTTAATTGCTGGTTTGCAATTAAATTAGAAGCCACCTCTTTGGGTGCTTCTGAATTGTCTCACTGGTATTCCCTTTTCCAAAGCATTAGTCTTAGCCTGTCAGAGCTCTGAGATCAGTGTAATGGCTGCTACATAAAAAACTGAGGAACTGCCTTTTTTGTTTCAGTTATGTTGGTTTCCCTCCAGGTAACTTGTCTCACACTTCCTTACAGCTGAGAAGATTCTCCTCCTAAGATTTCTCTTAAACAATTGTCTTGCTGGTATGTAAGACCAGTTTTACTAAATAGTGCCTCTGGTTAGTGGAGACTGCAGGGATGCACTTCGAGTATGCTGTAACTGCATATCAAAGGAAATGCTCACTGATTTTTTTGGTCTGCAGGATGAGACTGCTGCCTTATTCTGGCCTTGGATGGATTTGATGGGGGAGTGCAGTTGTTTGCCAATGCACCAAACCAGTAAATCCTATTAATTGTTCTCTTTTTTTTTTTTTTTTTTTTTTTTTTTTTTTCTCCCTCATAGCCAAGCTTTCAGCTTCTTCTAGGAATATTTGCTTTGCACGAATGGAATCAAGGTCATAGTAGGAAAAGGTAACCATATGTCTGATTTTTCCTGGTTTTATGGTGTGACTCATTGACTTTAATTTGACCACAGCGTATTGCTCAAGATGGCTCTCTGTGCAAAAAGATCCGTCCCTTCCCTGTGCTGCTTGGGGGAAGACAGATGCTTCATACTGCTGTGAATGCAAGCAGAAGACACATAGTAGTAAGGCTGAACTTGCCATTCACACAGTTAGGCCTTCTCTGTTATGTCGGCTTCATCATCCTATGTCAAGCCTTCAGTAGTGGAATTTCCACTCTATTCTGTAGGATGACTTCCCATTGCAATTGGTCTTTGTTTTGCAAAGGTATGCTTATTTTGAAAGTTGCTTTTTTTTTTTTTCCCCTCTGCTTGCAGGAAAACTAGTTGTATGTGACACAAAAACCTACCAATTTATGTAGCCTTGTTTTGTAGAAGAGCTGGACACAACATGTTTTGGCTTTTAAGAAGACTGATTTTAGAATGGAAGTGTGAAGGCTTGGTTGTGACTGTGGGTCTTGAAACATGTACATCTTTGCTTATCCATGTAAAAAAAAAAAAAAAACAAAAAAACAAAGGTAAAACATGACAGTTATGGTATTGAAAAAATCTGTATGTTTGACATGTAACTGAAATATATACATATAGCTTTAAAAATACCCCCTGTAATATTAAGAAAATAATCTGCAGACTCTTATATTGTCATTTGAGTAATAACCTACATTTATTTTAAGCCTTCATGAGGATTTTTTGGTGCATGTCAGGCATGGTGACATGCAAAAAAGATGTTTTAAATTGAGAACTTCAAGAAAACTTTGAATGGCTTTCATGTGTGCTCTGAAGAAATTTTACTTGTAGCCTTCTTTTGACACTTAGGATATTTGAAAAAATTTAACAATTTATAATACTGTGGTTGGTTATTTTTCTTTTGGAGCTCTACACAGGCTAAATTTACACCTTTTCTGTGATTAAAGATTACTATTACTCAGTGTTTGTATTTCAGCTTTTTTCCTTTAAAAATATATTCAAAGGCATAATGTTCTCAGTTTGGGCAGAGATCCTTTATTTTAATAATTTCTAACATTTGCTCTCATATTTTTTCTCCTTACCTCTTGTGGGCATTTAACTGTAAACCTGGAGGTGTTTTCTGGCTTTGAGGTCTGGATGTGACCACAGGGTGCTTGCTGACTCTGCCCTGGGCTTGAGGCCAGGGTGAGCAGTCTTCTCCATGTGTTTTGCTTTCCATCAAGCAAAAACTCATAGGTACATAGTGCTCCAGTGAGGGACTAAGGCTGTTTATGTTCACATATAAATGCATAGTAATTTCTTGATTAGTTCTCAAATATCATGGGTTTTCTTCTACGCACTTGTGTCAAGAAATATGCGTATAGGTATCTATAAATATGCATCTATAGACTCATAGAATAGTTTCGATTGTAAAAGGCCTTCAAAATCATTAAGTCTAGCTGTTAGGCTTTATCTGTATAAATACATAGAAAAGGTAATGCTTTTCTCTTTGTTTTCCTTCTCAAATCAAGCATAATTTTTTAACAATACAGGATTGTCTACAAGGAGGTAAGCTTAAAGCAAAAGAAAATAGAAGGGGTCAGGAGAAGGAAAAGAATATATGAAAAAGTCAAATCTTGGAGAAATGTATGTATAATTTTTTCTCTTTAACTTGAAAAAAAATGGGAGCCAAGGTCATACCAGTCCTTTCGTGGCTTGGAATTACGTGGGTATAGCCCTTCCAACATATTTTGGCTTGTTACTTGATTTCAGTCCTTGGATCCCCTCTTTATAAAAATGCAACTATTGCCTCATCTCTGGGTTAGCATAGTTAGTCATGTAAACAGTGTCAGTAGGTATAGTTCCTACATTAGAAGAATAGAGGGAAGACTGGAGCAAGAAATGTGGTAGAGAACAAGTTGTTGAAAGTGTAAGTTAATGGGAGAATGGAGGTTAATCTGTTCTGAAGACAGATGTCCTCTTAATTCCATACCCAGCTCTGGAGGTTAGTGGCATCCTGGATATACAAGTTCTATAAGGTTGTCTCTTCCCCTTTCTTTTCCCCAAGGCTGGATTGATGAAGGTATTTTGAGATATTTTGGGCATTTATATAAATCAAGTAAAATCTATTCTATTATTTTTATTCATATTGAGTTAGCTCAGTGGCTTCTCATGAAGGCAAACAATTTTTGTGCTGTATATTTCCTCATTGGTCCTTCTCAGCAAGAGGCAGTGTTGAAGGTCCCCATAGTAATTCAATGTTTCCCTCTCTTCCCACTCCTCTCATGTTTTATTGGTAGCTACCTTAATGGAAGAGAAAGACAGGTAGCTGGAAATGGTCGATGCAGGCAGCAGAAGTCAATAAGGCAGTCAGGGAGCGAGATTGAGGAAGGCAGCTATAGATTTCTTTGCTTATTTCTTGTGAATTTTTCAGAACTCATGTGATTCACTCTTGTCAGATACTATTTTGAGCCAAGCAGAGATGAACACATTCTCCTAGTGAATGAGAAGAACTGTCTACATTCTTGATTTTTTTTCTTGATTTTTAGCAGATCCTTTAGTGATATGATATGAATAGGAGATGGCAGAAGTGGGAGAGATGATCTTTGCTCTTCCTACAGTGATGTGTTCCTCTGAAAGACTGTAAAACATGGAAAGGCAAACAGGCATCCTAAGCATGCATAAACTGGGGAAGAAAGTTTATGTGCAACTGAAAGTTAAGTAGTGGTAGCAGAAATGCCTGGACAAGGAAGAATTCCTCAATAAGACCATCAATAAGAAATGTCCTAATATTTATACTGATTGAATATGAATGTATATTGGAAAGGAATTTATAAAAGTTTGTTTGATGCCTTAGAAAGCAAGACTAGAGAAAAGCACTGGTTGGCAACTTATATCAGCCAATCTTGTCCTAGCCCTGACATGACCTGGATTAACTTTATGGACATTTTCTGTCCTTAGTTCCCAGCTGTCTAGTATTACTGCCTGTTTTAAATTTCTAAAGGTTACCTGAGAACTTGTTTTACCAAAAGTGTTTGATTTGGATCTGATTTGTTTCTATTGTGCAGAAGCTTTGTTGATCTGTCTGGTCTAATTTATGTATGGGGGAGCAAAGATTTTTGTTAACTTGCCTTACAGAAAGTGAGGAGGAGATGAAGAAAAATCAAGGTTTCATTTTTTGCTTTATCAGTGTTGAAGTCTTGGAAATGAGAAGTCTCCCTTTTATGTCTTACTTATACAGGAGCAATTAAATAAGTTGGAGGTGGAGGAGGTCTATTTAGCCATCTTTAGGGCAGGAAGCCCAAAGGCTTTTTCTTGGAATACAGGGCCTGTAGGGGCAGGCAGTGCCAAAGAGCAGTAGGGGTAACACAGTTGTGTGGGAGAATTGGCTCATTGCTTTGCTCCTGCCCAATTGGATTACCTGCTTACTCATCCGTTCTCCTGAGCAGATGTCAGAGCAAGGAGGTGAGAGGAATTCATTAATACTGCAGGAGGTCAGTAAGCTTGCACAGTAGAAGCTGAAAGAAGTAAGAGATCTCTGTGTGAGTATGTACAGGCACGTGCCAGTCTCTGCCCTCCCCCGGGGCCAGTGGAATTTGCTTTTAGAGGCAATTACAGCAAGCCTGCTCTGTCCACGGATAGCATCGGCGTTACTCTGCTCAGGGATCATGTGGCTGACAGCTTGCATCGCCCCAAGAGCTTGACAAGAGCACAGGGAACCAGAGGCAATGTGTATCCTGTAGGCGCCTCAAAGGTGCTTATTTTGGAGTTGCAAGACAAGCAGTTGATTGTAGAGAGCACAAGTGTTAATCCTCCCAGTGGGAAGGGAGGAAGCTGTATTCCTGTAGGGACTGAAATCTGCTACAGCTAATGCAAAGAGGCACCTGCTATAAGGAGGAACAGTCTTCCTCTGCTGCTCTGTCTCTGAGCAGCAAGGATGTGAAAGCTTTATACAGCTAGGCAGAATCTTATTTTTACAGAGAGCTGGCATGAAAGTTTGGAATGGAGTGTTCACCTCTGTGGCTACCTGAACCAGTTCATTTTAACCACTCACAAGATGAATTGGGTTATCATGTGTCTGAGACCAAATGTGTTATCCTTTCCTTTTTGTGTGTCTCCTGGTGGCATTGTCTCCGGAGAGAAGACAGTGTCATTAGTTCAGTTCTTAGACCTTTGCGTGGTACTGCCAGTTTGTTATTTACAGTGGCAGCAGAATGAAAAATTTGATTTGACTGTTTTCCAATGGATTTCAGCCCAGAAGTTTACAAGTGAGCCATCTTTTTTCTGGAGGAAGAGATGAATAGAGTATACGTATTGCACTCCTACAGGAATTGGTTTCTCTTTGCCAGATCACCAGAGGATATGGAGCTGTTACATACTGTGGGCAAAGAAGGAGACTTTGTCTGTTGGGAGACCTTTAAGAAATTCTAAATACTTGAGAAAAGATAATTCAATAGAATTGCTGAAGGCTTGGAAGGATGTAATGAGATGTAATAATAGGAAACTGAGCATAGCAGTATACATTTAAATACAAAAAGCCCTTTGCAAGCTGTGGGACCCTTTACATTACTAGGGAGTCAGGTGCTTAATCTATATGAAACAGTGATGAAGTAACTGGCAAAGCCAATGAGATTAGGCTGGAGGGGCTGGTACAGAGAGTATCGGATAAGTGGTCAAAAAAGTCTTCTCCAGTTATTTGCATGGGTTTAGGAGCTGTGTGAAGTGCTCCACTGAATTACTCAGTACATTTTGATTTTACAGTGTTGATTCCAGTGCTCAGGTTTGATGGGAATACAAAGGCATGCTGCTGAGACTGTCAGTTGACTCAGTGAATGTGTACAGCAAGATGCAAGGGTCAGATAGAGCAACAAACAGGGAATAAAGTAGTTGTTGACTTGAATGCAATATATGCCACACTCATGCAACATTGCCCCTCCAAAGAGCCAGCCCACCTGGGTTCAAAACCAATTTAGCTGAGGTGGAAGACTTCAGCAGTTCCTTAGTCTGTTTCCAGTCCCAGTTTGGTATCTCCACAAGATGTCATGCTGTGCCATGTAGAAGCTCCATCCTTTTCAGAGATTATTTATGGTTCTCTATTGTATTCTAATGCATGCAGTAGTAGGATACTGCTTTCATGGTAACCAGCTAGCTGAATTTGCTTTGTGTTGAGAAAGAAGGGGTTTTGTCCGCTTCTGAGGCATCAGTAGCTCTACAAGCCAAAACATTCTTCAGGAGCTGTCAAAAGGGTAATTTAGCCCCTCTTCTTCTCCCCTTTTCCAGTAACACTCATTTACCGTGTGTCAAATCCAAATAGCAGGGTAAGTCACACTCCAACTCTTTTAAATCACTACTAAGATATTTTAGGTGACAATGTTGCATTTTACTGAAGAAGGGCCACTTCCCAGTACTTGTTAATTTATGTCCTTGGTTTTGGTTTCCTTGCTAAACCTGGGACAGCTGTATAGATGTGACCATCCTGTAGGTCCATGGTGGCCTTGTGTTTCCCACAATGAGAGTCATGCCAGTGCAATGCCTGAGAAGTAAACTCAAGATGGGAGCCTTTCATCACACTGCCTGGGGGACTGGATGGAGTAGCTGATGAGAAGTTTAAATGGCGAAGTGCGTGTAGCTTGGTTAAGCATAGGCTCGGGCAATTCGGCCAGGTAATTCAAGGGCACTAACACCAAATAACCTTTCTCAGCTTATAGGCAGGACTCCTTGCCAGGGGCCCTATTGGGGATTTGGGAGAGTAGATGTGCTGTTGTCTGTGTGCCCTGTAGGAACACAAGGGCAGAAAGAGGCACTGCTGCTTTCTGTGAAGGTAAAGTGTCTTGCGCATTTAAAAGCAGGGGTAGTTTTGTAGTTTTGTAGTTGCCTTCTATATGTAGGATGCTCAGCAGTTTTCCTGTCTCTGGCAAAGTTTTTATGGACGGAGAGCACTTTTTCGAAAGAAAGGGATGCTATATTAAGTGAGATAAAAGAGGATGAATGAAACCAGTAAAGAGAAAGAGGTGGTGGTGAGGGAGAAACCCGGCCCAAAGTAGCTACTCTTCCATGCAGTAGTGCTTGTGTTGCAGTATTGATGGTTGAATTGCCCATATTTCTGAGTGCTGATCTTGGGCTTCAAGTATCATTACCTTGTACTCAGTGTCTTCCTTTCCTAGTGTTCAGTGCCTTCAAACCAGAAGCTTGCAGAATGGAGTGGCACTGCTGGGGCTGCGCTCAGCCGTGCTGCAGCTGAGTGAAGTGTGCAGTCCATCCTGCAGCAGGTGATGGGTCAGTGCTCCACGTGGCAGCTGGGTCTCACATACATGATTTTCCTAGGTGTCTCATTGCCTGCACAACAGACTCTATTAGAGAACAAGTGCCTTGTCCAATATAAGTATAAGTGCCTCCTTTAATGGCTGCAAGCTGTGCCCAGGACCTGCCTCTTGCTTCTAGAAGGACTCTTCTGGGTCTCTGTGCATCTCTTGTGGAAGGGTGCATGCGGACAGTTGCACCCAAAATAAGAGGATATTCCCTGTGAAGGAGCCTTTTCTGGGAATCTGAGTTTAAGAACTAGGAGGGAAGACAGCCCAGCAAAACTAGTGCATTTTGAAGTTCTCAGGAAGGGATTGGAAGGAGATTGCTATTGTACAAACTCAAGGAGGGTGAAAAATTCCTTCCACTGCTATATTTGAATTTCTTTAAGCTTCAGAGTTCTTTCTTGTGTTGAAATAAGGTGGAGGTGGTAATGCTACTTCATTTTGTGTTTATTGGTTCGCAGTTTATCAGTGCATCATAGCTACTAGATGAACCCACACTAACCAGTGGAGACCTGAGAATTCTTTGCAGCCCCCTGAGATGTTAAAAGAAGTAAGAAGTTATTTCTAGAGCTGAACTAAGGGAGTGCAGTCTCAGGACTTCACCAGTTGAACAGATTTTACAAAGATCAACTGTTGAACCAAATGATAAAATAGTGAAGTCTGATCCTTGGAGAACTTGTGTGCCTGGGAGCTTAGCCCCAGGAGCAATTTAATCTTTTACTGCTACATCAAGGAAGGATATTAAAGACTGGCACAAGGGAAAAATCAACTCTAGGGAAGAAATCAATTTATTATTGAATAAATGAAAAGATTGCAATACTCATTGCAACATACCATGATTGTTCTTCAACATTTTTCATCATGAAGGATCCAGTACTTTCAGAAAGTAGTTTCAGAATTGTGTAGACAGGAGAATTTATTTACTTTCCAACTGATGTTTGTCATTTAACCGCACGCTAATTCAACTGATGTCAAGTACAGGAATGAAGAAGAAATTCTGATCTGATTGTAACTTCAAAGGAGATACTTAATAATGTTGGAAAGCAGCCAAGATATCTTAACTGTCTCTTTTGCTTTGGTTTTGGTCTTTAAAAAGCATTTTGCAAAAGTCTTCACTTTTTTTTCTGTTTCAGCTATGTCCTGTCCAGGGATGCTGCAGCCTCTAGTAATTACAATCTACATAGTTTAAGGTTAGAGAACTGATACTGTATTGCCCTGTTTCCATACTGCAGCGGGGCATTTCCATGGAAAGATATTAGATTATTACAGGTTCAGAGGGCAAATCCTTCTAGAAACTTTTTTTTTGTGTTTACTTAAAACACTGAGACACATTGTGTTTTGGATAAGCTCGAAGGATAGATGCTTCTGTATTCTTAACTGTCTGCTCTGTGGCCATCTAAACTGGCCATGTTCTAAGACAGTTTTTTTTACCAAAGAACTTTCATCTTACTTTCAACCCCCAATTGGGGAATGAATCCGAAGGAGTTTGTAAATTAAGTTAGAAAAGTTCTTTGATTATTGCTTTGATTTGTTTCTGAAGGAAATTAATTTCTGAAAGTATTTGTTGAGGGTAGGGAACATTACCAGTCATTTGCCATTTAGAGGAATAGGTTGTTTAGTCTCTCTGTGGTTGAAACTTTTCCACAGATGAGAAAAATCTTCTTCTGCTCCTTGGAAACAGCTATTTCAGCTATAGAGACACACTTCACTTTATTTCCAGGATGATATTTAGTTGCAGAAGGAATAAATCTAAGTAAGATAAAAAGTGAGAATGGGATGATATATGGAAAATAATCCTAACAATGTTGTGAAAGAAATAATACCTTAGCACTGAGATCAGGATGTGGTTGCAGGAAGAGTAATGATTTCAAAATCCTTTGCTTGGGTGTGATTAAAATGTTGACAATAATTAACATTGTTTTGGTGCTCTTTTTGCCCTTTTTTCCTTTGTAATTTCAGTTAGAGAGAATTTGGTTTGTGCATTTTTAAGTTGCTTGTTCTCACTTCTGATAAAAGTTTCAGGTATGTGAATAGTAAACTCTTGCAACTCCACTTCTCTGCCCTTGTCTCATGAGTTTTTCTGTGAGAAGGTGGATGTACTGTATGACTTTTGAAACAGGGTGGGATTCACTGTTATCAAAGGTAAAATGAGCTCAAGGCAACCTGACATAAGCATGCTCTAGTGGCTGCATACAATGGTGGCATATATTTTGTAAATATCTGTAGATATATGGATTCTGTTTTTGAGTTATGCCTCATTTTTGCATTAAAAAAAAATCCAAAAATGTTTTCACTCATTTTATACATAAAGTCATGTTGGATGATTACGCAACAACAATTTTTTTCCCTAGAGAGCTCTAAGTGTATGAAAAATAAAAACTTATCTACACTAGCTATTATTTCATTTCTTCAGAGCATTTAGAGGGATTCTGCATCCATTTCTGAGTGAAATTATACAGAGAATAACTTGAAAGAAGATTTTTTACTTTACCAGAATTTTTGTTCACTTTAATAAACTTTTCCAAGGGAAGAGAGAGAAATCCCATTACTGTTACTTTGTAAAGTGAGCCTTGACAAGGCATTAGTAGAGCAAATATTTGTAAGGGTGGAGTCATCTGCTTGGAAGCTAGAGCTGAGTAAGCTTTTCCATGGTTGTTTCTGCACCTTTTGATCTACATGCTTATTTGAGAGTCTCTCTTTCTCCTGTCCTTGTGTTATCTGGCAAACTTACAGGATCTAGAACTACTGATGTCAAGTGAAGCAACCATTCCTTATCCTCACTGCACTGGCAGGCGTAAGCATCACACAAAATGCTTTCTAGCCTGCATCCTGAAGAAATGAAAAAGTGAAAAGCAAGTGTTTGGCACCATGAGTTTGCCACAGCCAGTACTTAGGGATATGCCCAGCCAGAAATTAGGTAAACAGCTTCAGCAGAAATGCTGATATGTGCTGCTCTGACTATAGTTTACTGGGAGTCTGGACCTTGTTTAGTTGTTGATTTGGGTACAAAAGAGCATGCTACATAACGAGGTGTCTACCAGCAACAGAGACAGCAGGGTTTGATGCAGCTCACTAGGTAGGTCTTAGCTGCACTGGTAGTGTAAGGTGTGGAGATTTTATTTTCCTGTTGTGCCAGGAATTTTTGTCCTCCATTATGAATCAATCTTATCCAAACTGAGTGCCAGTGTTTAGGTAGTGAGAGGCTGCTGTCCAGATGGGCCAGGTGGTAGCAGTAGTAGCAGGAAAGGGAAAGAAAAGCAATCATTTTGGGTTTTTATTTTTGAGTAGTTTTGAGGGGAAGTTTTTTTTTTTTTTAAATCAATCCAGTAGATGTGACAATTGGCGGGGTTTGTTCACATCTCTCTAGCTAGCTTGCAGTGCATCTTGAGACAAGCTTTTCCTATGTCTTTCTGTTTTTATATCACTTTCACTAGAACAGGGATAACGGTTGTATAAGACGCTTAGGCCATTCAGTTTTGCAGTCACGTCACTGGTTTTCCCCCTAGTGCAACTGCTAAAAGCATTAGGCTTACATTAGAATCAGACTGAAGTAATGCTCTGATGATTCAGGCCATTAAGGTTTTAACCTTTCTGTAAAAAACTAAATATGGTGATTATCTGGCAGTTGGATCTGGACACTGAATAAAATGCAAATGTAACATCCGGGCAATGCTGCTGAAGGTTTCATTCAGAGAAGGGGCAGCTGGAGAGGGGGATGCAAGGATGGTGCTTGTGATTTGATTTTTAACCTTGAATTATATGCTTTCCTGAACCCACATAACAGAAACTTTTTAAAAATAGTAATCCGTTCATTGCTACTCTTGCTCGGTTTTGCCTTATGTTATTTTAGGCTTATGTAGCTTGGTGTACCAAATTGATTGTTTGGATTTTCTGAATGCTGTAAATGTCATGGTTTTATCACTGTCTGGGACACAGGTTTAGTGCTCTGTCCATGATGATGCATTAGATACTTAATTACAGGTCTATATGCTTTACTTCTAGAAAAGCTCTGCTCGGTGTGCTGAGAATAATTTTTCCATGTGAAGATTGTCTGTCTTTGTTTAGGAGGGCAACAAATGGAATAGCACTTCCCTGTGTGCCCGGTGATGTAGTGGTTCAATCTAGGGCCATAAATGGTTTCACATTAATTTATCTTAAAATGCTTTCTGTGAATAATGTTTTTGAGGATATTTAGTTATAAGATTAAAAGGGGCACCCTTCAGATGCAGGGGGATGTTATCTTATTTGTGCACAGGCTGCAGGAGGTGGTGTGGCTCAGGAGATAAAGCTTTCAGCTGTTCCCCAAGGCCCGTATTGTTTGGGCCTCCTTGTTTCAGAGTGCTGGGGGTTAAGAGCCTGGCAGCGAGGCACCAAGGGCTGGACGATGGCAGTGCTCTACAGGAAGCAAGAGGGAGGGCAAGGAGACAGGGCAGGAAGGTATTGGAAATCTGAACAAGCGAGTGCCAGAAAGAGCTATTGCTCTCTGAGGGGCCTGACACTCTTTCCCAGTGCTATTCCAGAAAGAGCTTGTTCATTGCATAGTGGCAGGTTCCCTCTGTTATGCTGCTGGTGGTTTTGGTAAATCACACAAAATACTGGGTGTACGTCAATTAATGAATTAAAGCCTTTTGTGTTCAGGGGAATATAAATGCATGTGTAGGGTGTAACACTTTGTTTAGGTACTATTTCCACCTGCGGGAGGCTCAGTGTGGAAGAAGAGGGTTTCCTTTGAAACACCTATTGCTTTGTAATCTGACTAATGGCTCCCGGGAAGAGAAGTCCTCTAGTGGAGGCTCTTGGAAAAGCTGGGCTACGTGCATTAAGTCATAAGTGTCTTACAGAGCTAAAAAAAGAAAACACAAAAAAGTAGTAGTGCTTCCTCTGATGTGTGGGTGGCAGAGACACGTACTTTTGGAGAAGATGCCGAATTCTCCTCCCTGCTGTTTCTGTGAAGTCTTAACTCACTGTGGTATGTGGCACTGAAACAGCAAGCGAGCCTCATGGTGCAATTGCTGTTGCTATTTTTTTAAAAATTATTATTTTTTAAATTTAATCTCTACTTCCTTAAAAAAAGCTACAATACTTTCTGCCTAGAAAATCCTTTTGCATTTACTTCATTGTGTTGAGTTCTTTTGTTTTCTACACTGCAGCAGGAATAACCATTGGACAGCCATTGCTGCTTGTGGGTGCTTTGCATGGGTGTCAGCACTGAGAAGTGAAAAGGGTTTCTGATGCTTTGCAGTCAGCTTGATCTTATAAAAGAGCTTTCCTGGACCAGTTGTCTAGAAAGGGCAGGGAATATTTTCCACCTTTGTGCAAATAGGCTTCTGACTGATAATTTTCCCATCTTTCTCTGGAGCAGTGCAGATTAGATTCAGTTAGAGATAGCCTGCAGGCTGCACCAAGCCTCTCAGTACTCCCATTGTTACTGCATTATCCCAGATGCCTGATTTCATGTCCCCTTCACGATGTCAGGATTAAAGCAACGGCCAGATTCGGGGAGAGAAAATGCAATTTCTTCTGGTCAGATTGTCAGGCTTTGGTTCCTTTTTTTTTTTTTTTATCACCTTCCACTGTGGAACAGGCATGGTTTGTTTCAGGAGATTATAGGAGATTTCTCTTTCATATAGGCTCTGTGTGAGAGAGATGGGGCAGGCGGGGGGAGATCCTGAATCTCCACTCATCTTCCATATTGCAGTGACAAGCTTTAGGTTTTTGGAAGTGGTTTGCTGTAAGGTGTTGAAGGTGTTCTGTGGCCTGAGGTGCTCAGGCATGAGTGGAATAGGTTTGCCAGGAAGCTTGAGCCATATACTTACTGAAAGGTGTGGTTGGGTGTTTTGCAGAACCTACTCAATGACCCAGGTGTTTCCAAACCTATGCTCCAGTATTCCTAAAACAACAAGGATTGTTCATGTTTATCTTAAGGTTAGCTTGTTTAGAGTTACTGGTTCCAGGTTTGTCTCTTGTAATTTTTCAGTGTTTTGAATGAAGGGAAATATAAGTTCAAAATCATTCCTGGTGGAATGTATAATGGGAATTTAACCTTTTCCTTTTGCTGTGTTCACAAGGCAGTGGTATCTGAGCTAGTTTGAGATAATTCAAAGCCTAGGTTTACCTTCTACTTTCCATCCCTCTGACTTGCTCTGAAATTATATTTCTTTAGTCCTTGTCTGAAATAGATGCTGGGGCTGGCATATGTGTGTACATATGCATGGGCTTGGGGAGAGGCTGAAACAGTAATAGCTTGTGGTGATGGGATACATGGAGTCTGACTGTACTACCCTTGTGTTCCCTTGTTGACCTCTGATAATGATGCAGCCCCAACCCTCTCTGTATGAAGACATGCATTTTGTTTTCAATTGACACCCTTCTGAAGTTTTTCTGAGTATTTGTATGAACTGTCAGGGATGATTTTTTTACAATATTTGCTATGCTCTCAATGACATAAAATATTCAAAACCTAGTGTCTGTTGCTTTTGAATGACAAGACGCTAGTGGGACAGGATCTCTGTAGGAGTGGAGAGCTGCAGATACACTGATCAGGGCAGTATTGGTCACTGCAGGCTGGGGAAACAGCCTTGTAGACGCTCAGGCAGACATGGATGTTGAATGAAGGTGACAGTGGGGCATAATTATGTGGGCTGTAATCAGTGGTGAATTTTGGGATAATCCTTTGTCTCACAAGACTGTCTATTTCATGGCTGAGGACCTTGCTCAGGGGGCAAGCTTTGTTGAGCTTTGGCGAATGCACTTCTCCTTGGACCTGGAAAGACAGGACTGATACAGGCAATAGGACCCAGCCCGTGGAAACTTGTCACTGCCACAGTATCTGACAGGCATCATTAGTTACAGGAAATCCAGAGTGCAATATGAGAGCTGGGAAATATGAAGTGGGCTTGGCAGAGTTGAGTACTTAAGCCCACCAACCTCCACCTGAGAGCATGTGCCTGTGTGCACATTGCTCTTTCTGCTGCAACTTTATGTAACACATTTGCAGGACTTCATTTTCCAGTAGATTGAAAGCAAAGCCACTGTTGATTTTCTCCAAAAAGATCTATTTGAAAGTGCAATTGCCTGGAATTACATGGTGGCAGTGAGAGGCCAGACCTTGCTGTAAATAACTTTCTTCTCAGCCAAACACGTCGAGCTCTGCTGTCTACTGCTTTTTCTCTTTAGATGATTTCAGTTGAAAAGAGGTAGGAGGATTTTTTTTTGTTAGTGGTGGTTTTTTTATTCTTTGTTTATTCTTGTCAGGAACTGATTCTCATTTTCCTATCTCTCTTGCTCTTGCCAAATGATGTGATTATGGTGGACAGGGCAGCTCCCCATTCACAGTAAAATTTCTGTGTGTTTTTATAGCACAAGGCTATATTAGGACTGATGTACCTTTGCCAGGGAATGTAGCTTTGCTGCTGCCCTATGATGTTCTGGTGCTTTGTCTGTCACAACTGTACCAGTGGGCAATAACAGTGCATTGGCTTTGGTTGTGACTATTATCTACAAGCCAGTGAGTGAAGGCATTGCAGCAATGTGTGCTTGTGTTATTAACTGTGAGCATAACACCGTTCACACCACTGTCCACTATCAATTTTTCAATTTAGCCACTGTGAAGTGGCTGTTCCATCTTTGGAATATAGCCTTAGCTATACTCATACTCTATTGAAGAACCTAGCACGAGTAGTTGTTGTGTCTTTGTTTTTGAAGCCATTGATCTCCAAGAGTGGATCTTCAGCCTGCATCAGAAGGCGGTCCTGTGTTCTCCTTGGGGTGGTTGAAGGGGAGCAGAGCTGTTTCTACTGTATAATAGAGCATGGTTGATTTTGGCTTTTAAAGATAATACTTTTGTGGGAATAAACATAATACTTTTGTGGGAAATGTATTATCTTGTAACAAAGAGCTTAATCTCTAACCTGTACTAGAAATCAGTGCTGCAAGGAAAGAACAGAATGAGTATGTGGAGGAAGGGAAGTGGCCTAGGTATTGGTTTACAGGGTTAGGGAAACATGACTCAGTGGCAGCAGGGGGGACAGAAATAGTTGTGAAAGCAGTCCAAAGAGAGGAGAGTGAGAGGTTATTTGCAAGGGACTGTCACAATGTTGGTAAACTGAAGTTTTTAAGTATCTAATCGTCTTGTTTCTCCTTTCAGCAATGGAGCATACCCTTTCTGGTTCAATGTTCTCTCTCCCTGGAAATATACATATCTGTCATAGCTCCTCATCTTCACTGTTTGCTTTTTTTAAAGCTAGCTGATTCTTAGTACTTACTAGTTCCTTACTCCTGTGATTTCTTGATCTTTCCCAGTATTTTTCTTTCTTACCCCCTAAGTTGTGGTATCCAAAATTTATAGTGTTTGAGATAGAACTTGCCATAGATGAATAGTGGGAAGGGATTTTGTGTGCCTTGGTCATTTATGTCTGCATCATACATTGACTTTTACTTTCTACTTTATTTCACTGCAGGTTCCTCTTCACTTTGCTCCCTCCTAGACTGTGTTATCTTTTAGTGTCTGTTTTTCAATGGAAAGGAAACAAGTAGACTGTGAACCTGACATACAGTCTCTCTGAAGCTCAGTGTTTGCATTTCTTGCTCACACAGAAATGTTGCTGGTGCTAGGAAAGTGGCATTTCTATCATCCTGTGCAGACATGCATGGTTTACCTGAGTGTAGAAGGAGAGGTTCAAGCAAACTTCCATTTCTGTTCTGTACAAAAAAGTATCAGGGCGCAGAGCCAGCTAGACCTAGCTTCATCAGGAAGGTGAGTCATCTAGTTTCCAAAAATAGCAGGTTAAAAAGAGAAGAGACGCAGATGCAGGTGAGGTGGGAGAAGGCAGTGGTGCTTCCAGTATATGAATAGTTCAATCTGTGTGTCAGCTTGTGCTGTGTTTGCACTTTCCTTTCCCCATGAATCAACTTGATCTCCACCTGCTGCTTACCGGCCTTGGGAGCCCCAAAGGACCAGGGTTAATTCAGAGGAATAATGAAAACCTGTGTGATTTCTTGTCCTGGGTGGTGCCCCAGCCCTCCTGAGCTTTGGTCCCTTGGGAATCCTTTGCCAGTGGTGGTTGGAAGTCTGGCAGTGACACCATCTGGCATCCGACGAAGCAAGGGTTGGCTTTGTAAATTGGTTTGTGGTGTTTTTTTATTTTTTTATTTTTACATCTGCAGTTTAATAAAATTTCCAAATAACCTGCAACAGAAAAGGCTTCCTCCTTGAGATCTTGCCCAGTAAAAGGTGGAGCCAGTTTTTCCTCTGCCTGTGCATGTGATTTGAGGGACAGCTATGCAGATGGTTTTGCAGCTCGCTGTTAAAGCAAGCTGAGGATATTCTGGTCTGTTCTGCAGCTGAATGTCCCTTGTAAACATCCAAGTGCATCTATTTAAGAATACCTTCCTTATTTTCCTTTCTGTTACAATCCTTGTTTCTCTATGGCTTTTGTTGGGAATGACATTATTACCAGCAGCCTCCTGGGCTTTCTTTTGCACAGTGATAAGGCAACTTTGCAGCTCTTGTGAACCTCAAAGGCCAAGTGTGCTAGAATAATCAGATTTCCCAGTTCTCCCTCAGTGCCCCAAAAGACTGATGCCAAGCCTCCTGGCAGGGCATTTTTGACACAGGACTACAAAGAAGATCTGGTTATGTGGAGGGCCTGTGGCACTGGGCTGCAAGGGAGGAATGTTCTTTGCAGTAGTGTGTCACTCAGTACTACGGTCCTTGCGTACAGGGCAGTGTTGTGGCCTTGCTTCTCCTTGCTGACCACATGAGCTGGCTCGCAGGTCTGTTGACCTAATTCAGACTGAATATTCTTGTACAAGGATCGAGTCAAGTGAAGTAGAGTCTAGTTCAGGCAATTTTGTTGTGGTGGATCCAAATTTTTTCCTTGTTCCATCACTGAAAATTGTTTCAGAAAAGCTGCTTAACTTAATTTTTGAATGCCTGCTTTGATGATTTGGATTAATGTCTTCCCCCTCTCTATTAACCCCATCTGATAGAGCATAGTCCTATTCTTTTTCTGTTCCTTCCTGTACACTTTCATTAAGTACCTTAATCATGTGTCATTGAAAAGGAAGAGTAAATGTCAAAATGAAGCTCTTAGTTAGCACTCCAGAAAATACCAGCCATTGGATGTTTAAACTGTACCTTCCTTTTGTGCAAACTGGGTAAGTTTTGCCTTTTTTGTAGCTCACCTGCCTCCAGCTAAGCCAAGGGCAAAGAAATAGACTACAGCACATGGATTCTGGGAAGTGAAGTTCATTTTATTTTTTAAATCTCTCCTCCTTTATAATCTTCTGTGCTACTAATAACATGGGCTGATTTTTGATTTTAATATCTGGTTTCTATCTTGACTGCATTCCCTTAACCTTTTCTCAGAGATTTTATTTTCTAAACCTTTGATGGATTTTGCTGCCCTCCTGCTGATGTTTTTCATTTATTGGAGGAGAATAAAATAATAATTATAATAATAAAACCCACTGTTTCGCTGGAGGCAATTCACTGGTTGAGGTTTTCATGTGAATGCAGCCCTCTTAATCCTAGCAAACAGGATTCTCCTCCTAATCTCTAATCCCTGAGTACTTTAGTTATTAATCTTGAGAAGCATTTCCCCCTCCCTATCTGAGATTAACCTGAGAGTGGTTACCCATGGTTACTGGCCTCTTTTTTCTTTTTACTTTCCCTTGAGGTTTGGAGACTAAGGAAGGTGAGTGACAAATTTTGGCCCTTTCATCTGTCTACATTCAGTTTCTGGGCCTTGGGACACCCTCTTTCATCTCATTGGTTTGATGGATCCTTGTTCAGCAGTAACAATATAGACACATCCTTTGTCTTTGCTTGGCAGCTTCCAACCAGTCACATACAAGAACATCTGAATCTGTTTTTCTTTCAGAGGAATAGGGAGATACCTTCTTTTGGCTTCATAAAAGAGAAATTAAAAAAAAGTAATTGTGTGAGATGAAGGAACCCTTGAGGTGTTTGTCTCCTTTTAGTCCTTCTCCTTTAGACAATTGTTTTCTTCCCCTATGTTATTAACTGTATCCTGGGATGCATCCAAAGAAGTGTGACCAGCAGGCTGAGGGAGATGATTCTCCCCTTGTACTCAGCTTGTGAAGAGCCATCTTGGAGTTCCGCCTCCAGCTCTGGGGTCCCCAGCATAGAAGGGATATGACCTGCTGGAATGGGTCTAGAGGAGGGCCATAAAAATGTTTAGAAAACTCCAGAAAACTGGACTACCTGCCCTATAAGAAAAGGCTGAGACAGCTGAGATTGTTCAGCCTGGAAAACAGGAGGGTCCAGAGTGACCCTATAGCACTTTTCAGTATCTGAAGGGGACCTACAGAGAAACTTTAGGAGAGAAGAGAGATAGGAGAAGAGAGAGTAGGGGAGAAATTTTTGCAAGGACACATAGTGATAGGGCAAGGGAAAATGGTTTTGAACTGAAAGAGGATAAATGTAGATTAGATATTAGGAAGAAATTCTTTAAGGGTGGTGAGACATTGGAACAGGTTGCCCAGAGAAGTTAAGAATGCCCCATCCCTGGAAGCGTTCAGTGCCAGTGTAATGGGAGTTTTGAGCAGCCTGATCTAGTGGAAGGTGTCCCTATCCTTGGCACAGGAGTTACAACTAGATGATCTTTAGGGTCCTTTCCACCCCAAACTATTCTGTGAATCTGTGATTTCCTTTTGGGAGCTGTAAAGTGAATTTTGGTTTCTGCTGCCATTTTTTTCCCTTCTGAATGCGTCACGCTGTTAATTTATTTCCTGCATGTTATTTACAGTCTTTGAGTGCCCTTTGCTGTTAGGGCTGTGCACATAGACTAGCCCGTCAGCTTGGGATTTCTGCTGCGGCTTGTGCTTCCTAGGACTCTGTTCTCCTGTGTAGGCTGGGTCATGCAGTCTGCTCCCAGATCTGTACATTTGGAGGTGTTGGATGGGCTGCCCGTTGCTTATTTACAGGTGTTTGTGTGCTGAGCTACATGTTATGGGTTGTATTCCTATTATGGTGGATCCAGGAGTATTTGGTCTACCATATCTCTTCCTCTATTCATATATTCTGTCCACAACTGACTGTTCCTTACACAGTATTTTGGGGAGAGCCATTTTTGAATATGTTCTAACACTCCTAAGTTTGAGCTCAAAGCTGCTCCTGGGGCCAAACTTGCTTTCTCTGCAGGAAAGCGGTTTTGTGAGCAGGCATCCAGGGTGTCTTCCCAGGAGCCTCCTAGGTGTCAGCATGGATGCAGACAGCCTTCATGAAGGCCATCAGCAGTTGTCAAGACAGCAATCCTGTGCTGGAGTGAGGGTGTGCTTGATTATGACTGCTGGTGGAGCTGCTGAAACAGCATGCCAAGCCCTAGGGGAGAGCAATGCAAGCCATTAATTGAGGACACTGTTCTGTAGCTCGCCATTGGTAAATATTGCCTGAATTTTTTTCAGCTTGCATTTTTTTTCTGAATTGAGATTTTTCAAATAATTTCTGGTTTTACTTTTCTATTTCACTGTGTAACAAAAGTATTTGGTTCCTGTGTTCTGGTTTGCCCTTCTGATTAATATAGCTGCTAAACATAGAAGTTAGTACAGATGCTTCTGAAAGGTTTATGGGGAATTTCTGTTGCCATATGTTGCTAGGGGAGAAAAGGAAAATCCCTGTTCTTTGCTAGCTGTATAGGAAAACAAAAGGGAGAGTGAATGCAGGAGAATGGGGCAACTTTTGAGGATGAACCCTAGCTTTGGCATCATGGGTAGCTGTGAATTTTTTGAGAAAATGCAGGAGATTGGAAAAGACAAGGGTATTTCTTCACTACAGGGGTGGAGCGATGTTTTAAACTCGTGGTTCTGGTTTTGGTGATTTTGCTTAGAATCACTGAGTAACGTAAGTGTAATTTTCCTCCAAGTTCTTGTGTCCTTTCTTATCTTCTTCTTCCAGGTATCTAATTAACTGCCTATTTTCAAGTAAGAATTCAAGATTTTCCTCTATGGCATGCATAGATTCAAAGTGTTTTACAAGGCATTTTTGCAGGATTCTCTTCATACCCGAAAGAACATGTCACCACCAAGTGGAAAGAACACACTGTGCTCTACAGCAGTATGGAGGGAAAAGAAGCTTTTGTTCATTGTGAATGCTTGAGGACCTTCATGTTTAAACTGAAGTGCAGAATCCATCTCGTGTAACATCATAACACTCTCTAGCAAGGTGTGGAGGTGATTGGTGGCAACTTCTCAGGAGATGTGCTCTCTCCTGAGTCATCAGAATTTTGTCCTGCTGTTACAAACACTATCTTTAGAGGCCTCCTGTTTGACTCACTGCTTTGTCCCCTGAATAATTTTACTCTGTTAAAAGGTAATGACAAAATATGGTTCTTCTAATATTAAGGGTACTTGTAATTTGTTTTTGTGACTGGTAATGATGATGGAATTGCTTCTTATATATGTAAGCAGGGTTTGTCTCATGGTCATCTTCCTGAGGATGGACAGAGTGTCATATCAAATTTTCCCCAATTCCATTGCTGCTTCTTTTCTCCTCTCTGGTGGTCTGGAACAGGAAACTGCTCAGTTTAGCTTGTTCCTCCCAGAGTCTGTGCACGTGTTTCCTGGTGTGATAAGAATACAGAACCCCAGCAGTCCCCTGTAACTGTCACTGGGATAGGTGAAAGTTGGCAAGGAATATGGGAAGCCCTCTGTGGTCTGCTTTATACTTCCCTCTGTGGGAAGTCAAGTGGTTTCTTTTATCACCTATCTGACAGAAGCTGTGCAGTGCAGTACTGCCAGGGACTATGACAGAGTATAGAGGTGTCATCTGTGCTGGGGCAGGTGTGTGAGGTTAGAGCTGTAACTTGAATTTGTTAGCTGGCAGAAGAGGAACAGTGTATGCTGCCCAAAGATGTTAAACTGTTTTGAGTCAAAACTGAGTTGTTTCCTATTTTCTTTGCTTTATTTTTGAATTGACTGTACTTTCTAATTCTAAAAGCTATTCTGAAAAAAATGAACTGCTGACTGTGGTGGGACTGTTTTCTGCTGTTTCCTGCCACTGACATGGAATGTCTGTCCAGCTGTGACTCTTGAAAGATCCTTTGATGATGAAGTACTATCAATAATAGTACAGGCATATGGCTTAAGAAAAATACTGGGTTTTGTCAGCAGTCTTGGCATCAGACACACCCAGATTGCTTCCTCTGTTTGTCCTTATCTCTTGCATTGGCTTTTCCCTCTGCTGTTGTTCTAATAATTTAAGGGTGTTTTTGGTAGTGTGTGACAATACATTTGAAGATGTTTGGTATGAAATATCCCATACACTTAATTTTGAAGTCTGTGTGTGTGTGTGTATATATATATATATATATATGCATGCATATATACATGTATATGTATAGTACACCTGAAATCTGTTCACATCATGCATGGATGTGTTGGTGGGGAGAAGTCTTAGGCCTGGGAGAGAGGCCAGAGCACTTCAATATCAGAGAAGGTACAAGGCTAGCTTGGCTGCCTCTGCTTCCAGCTGGGAGCTGAGATCTCAATACAGGTACTCTTGGGGCTTCCTCAGTGTTACCTTCACCCAGAGGTCAGGAATTACAAACACTCCCTCTTCCAGATTTCAGGTGGCAACCATCCATATGAAGACCAATTCTGAAAGTTTTATTGTTTTCTCTCCTGTCTCAGTTGACTTTGGCAGGCAGGTGCAGATAGTTTACCTTTATGACAGCGTAGGACCAAACAGAATGTAGCAGCTCACACTCCAGTGAGCTGTCAGTGTTTAGCAGTGATTAACTTTTTTTAAAGACCCTTTATCTGCTGGTGATTTTAATTTTTTCCTTTTTACTGCTTTGCTTCTTATTGATTTAAAAGAGGAAAAAAGAGCTAAAGCCTTGTTTGATAATAGACTATTGATGAGAAAGCTGGGGAAAGAGTGTGAGGTGGTGGAAGTCTTTGTTCCTGTTCGACAAAAGATGGAGAATACAGGAGAAGAAATGTAAATGTGTATGGGGAGGGGGTAGAGGGGAGAGAAGAGAGTTATTTAAAATCAAAGCAAGGAAATCACTCTTCCTGTCTATGTGGCCACAGAGAGATCAATTTTCAATTTTGGTTTCCCTGCCTTTTGTGATTTGAGACAATTGCATGCTGATGGAGATGGGGAATCTGGCTGCAAGTGTTTGTTTAAAACAAATTGTTGGTAGGTATTTTTTTCAGATGAACTGCTTTCTGGATCAATTTCGCGTACTGCAAGGTGAAAGAGGAGCGAACCACAAGGCCCTGCTCTCTCAAGAGAGCATTTACACCAGTGCAACTCTGACTATATCCATGGTTTTACATCTCAGTTCAGTGAGGTGCAAGGAGCAACTTGAGCAGCCCCTTGTTTCATAGATCCATGAATTGTCACATGACATGTTGAGTATGAAAGAGCAAATGCATCAGAGGCAATTGAATGGCTTGATTTTAAGCACTATCAGTAATTTTTACCTCTGTAGGATCTTGGGTTAACAATAGACCACCTCTTTTCTCTGTGGTTTAGTGTATGGCAATACAGGATCAACTGCTATTGATAATCAACCCTGTAGACCAAAGACTCCACTGTGTAAATCAGTGTCATTCATTTCATTGAGCACATACAGATGAAAATTTGGCTCTGAAAATGTAAATCATTGCTTGACACAAATGCTGATATCTTTGCTGTTTCTTCGAACCAGTGATAAATTTGAAAAGCAAATAAGGTCCCTTTCCCATCCTGATCAATTTCTACAGAAAGTTTTCTATTAAAAAACCCCAGCTAGTTCTGTTGAAATTTGGAGAATGAGGGATAACTGTCTCTTGACAAATGAAATATTATTTTTTGTTAATTTTTTTTTTACCTGATGTAAATCTAAAACCTGATGAAAAAAACCTTGTAAAAATTGTAGTTTGCTCATCACAATGTGGACAAGTAGATTAATAGGAGGCTGAGTTTAGAACACAAAATTATATAGTCTAATAATGTATTCTTTTCAGCACTTTTAATGAAGGCTCTTCTTGAAACTAAATAATTGGGTGGAGCTGTTCTGGAATAAAATAACTGAACATTTTAAAATCAATATTCAAATTTTCTCATGTATAGTCTGGGTAAGTGGTTTCTCCTAGTAGTCAGGATAATGGCCAGCACAAGTCACTTCTGAGCTATTCAGCTGTCTTTTGCATGCAGAGCTGTAATAAGTTTTCAGGGGCAACCTTGAAAAGTTTGGGTCTAATTTCAGACACAAAAGTCAGAGTTGTACTCTATATTGCTATTTGTTTATGTAATCCTGTTTTACAAGACAAATTTAAGCAAGAAGCAGAAAAACCACCTCCTGATAATGTTTCTATAAATCAGTCCCTTCAGCTTATTCATCCTTTATATTGCTCATTTTTGAACCCTGGCTTTTGACGTCACATTCTCTAATTGGCACATACTTAACGATTGGCATTGCGTGAGTGTGAAACTCGTGACTGTGTGTGGAGAGCTGTCTCTGTCCTGAAGGATTGCTATATTCGTGGCCACAGAGTAGGGCGGAGTCTAGCCAGTGTGAGATTCTATGGGGCAGGGGTGCTGGGACTCAGCACAGCAGTTCTGTGCCCCCCTAGCAGTGCCTGGAAAAGCCAGGCTGCCACTCCTGGGGCAGAATTCAGTGCACATGAGGAGACTAAGCAAGATCTGCCACAACTGCTGCCAACCCTTGCCGGCAGTCGTGTGCTCCCCAGCATCTGTTCCAGTGTGTCTGGCAGCTATGACAGAAGCAGACTGGTTTTGGTGGGCTTGTGCCTGTCTCTCCATTCTTTCCCTTCTTCTCTTGGGCAGGAACTGCTCAGCAACTTTGACTTTGTTCTCTGTATTGGCAGGAGGACTTATGTTGGTTCCTGTTACTGCTGTCAACAGGTCTCAGAGACATTGGTCAGTCTTTTTGTATCTATTACCAGAAATAGGCCATGTGTCCCCAAAACACTACTGAGAGACTAAAGCTGTATAGAGAAAAGACCATCTTTTTGTTTCACTCTGGTGCCTAGCCTGACAGGATATGGGCCTGAGAGTGTGATAAATCACATGTCCCTCATCCTTTTGTTTTTAATGTCCAGGAGATGTTGGTGAATTCTTGATGAAAATTTATTTAGCATCTGCCATGGGCCAGGTACAGGTTTTGCAAATCCAATTATTTGCATCTCTGTCAACACATGTCAGTCTTTATTTATAACTCCTCTTGATGCTTTGAGTTTAATGGTATATATGTTTCTGCTAGTGTGACACATCCCTGAGCATTTCCTTTCTGTCCCAGTGTGAGGCGCCCACAGAGCTCTGATGATGCTTGTTAGTGCTATGCAACAGCGAAAAGAGAAGGAAATAGTTGTATGTCAGTTATACAGCTATGTGTCAGTTATACAGTCAATGTCTGTTATAGATAAAAGAAAATGGAGAAACAGATTTTGGGGATGTGACAGTGGATAGGACAGTAAGAAACTTCTAAAGATGCTAGAAGTAAAATCTTAGCTCCATTGACCTCAATAACAAAAAATTATCTGAATTCATTAGTTTTGGGATTTTACCCAACCAGTATGAAAGGGCATAGGCAAAGTACTTGAGACTTGCATTTTCAAGTTCACTTTTTTTGACAAGGCCGTGATAAGTGTGAAGGGAATTTGCTGTTTCAAAATGATGGAGGTAGAATTCATAGTTATGTTAAGGCAACCTTTCTAAAATATGTAATGACTTGGTGAAAAATGTTTAAATATCTGCAGCTGTTTTGACTGCTTTGGTGTCTTAACCTTCTGTCTCTGAATTGCTTTTGGCTGTGTGCCTTCTCCCCAGCTGATGAGTGTGTTCTTGTCTGATTAGGAGAAAAGGTGTTCGACATGGTTGAATTACTCTTTTTTTGAGACTGTCCTTTGTCCATGATAATTTGCAAGTTCTGACTGCCCCCTTCGTTTGTTTCTCTCCCCTTTTCTTACTTTTTCATTTCTCTTGTGTTAATTTCCTTAGGATAAAGGGATTCCAGTGCTGAATTTGAGAACAAAATTTTGCCAGGAGACCTGCTCAACTAGTTGAAACTGGTGCTTGGTGTGAACTTGGCCAGTATGTGGTTTGCTGTTGGCAACTTTTCAGGTATTTGTCCTGAGTAGCAATGCACATTTGGTCAGCAGCTGGAGAGGGAACCTTTAAGAAGAGGCAGTGATGATAATGGTGATTCAGGAGACTGGTTTGTGGTTCTTCATAAATTTTCAAGAAAGTTGGGATAGTTTTGGGACTTAATAATTCTGGGCTTGTTCTGCTATGTGTGAGATATCTCTGAGGTCTAGATTATAGCTCACACCTTGTGATCTCCAGAACATTCTGTTGAAGTTGACAAACTACTGGAATGTGAAAGTTTCACTGAGGTGTTGAGCCTGTTTTATTGCATTGCAGACAGCATGGGCAGTAAAGATGCAGCTGAGGCTGAGCTTGTATATTGGAGCCACCCCTGGCTCTACTACTGGTTTGGAGCAGTGAGTGGGGTCACTTTGGGCACAGTGTCCAGTAGCATTCTGTTTGGGTGTGTTTCTGGCCTTTAGCTTAAGACATACTTGACACTGTTCCTTGCCCACCTCTCCCTCCCTTGTTCCCAGAGTATTGAGCACCAGGAGTTGTCATTAAAGCCAAGAGAGAACACAATAAATTTGCCTGAGAGAGAGTAGAAATATACCTGACAGCAGTAGGTATGCTGCATGGAGGAGCTGTGTAAGCTGTTTGCAAGGGAGGATCATTTTAAGAGTAAATCTATGAGTAGAGGAGGTAATCACATTGCCCATGCATTTTGTCATTATTCCAGTTGATTACTGCCCATAATGAGGATGAAATAATGAAGGGAAAACAAGCTACTATATGGAAAATGCATTGGTCTGGTATGCACTGTTATCTCTGTGTATTTCTGCTGTGTTCTGCTTTATGTTTTGGTTACATGTTCTTTGGAACGAGATCTCTTTTTATATGTTGTTTGTGCAATGTCTGGGTTATGGCTGTGTCTTGGTAATGTCATAATAGGAAAGGTGGCTGAGTGTGCCCTGCCACCACAGATACAGCTAGGTGTGTATTGGCAGTAAAGTGCACACAGTCCTTTTCTCTATAGTGGGATAAAGGCTCTGGGAGGGGGGAGACCTGAGCTGACAGGGCCCTTTCTTATCGTACTGTTTCTTTAGGGATATGAGGTATTTAAGTGAGACATGAGGCATGTGGTTGGTCTGCCAGTCCCATGTTTCGTTCTCACTGTCAGCACGTGCTGGCTGAGAGCTTCACTGTTCCTCTAACTTATTTTTTTTTCTCCTTGCTGAGCTTAATCATTCTCTTGGTCCTATTTTAAGGAAGTAGTGGCTTGCAGGGAATATTAGTCCCTCATTCAGAGGATTTCACAATACCAGTGACAGCTCCAAGTTGGCAGGCAGAGGGGAGGATTCTCTGCTATGACCTTCAAAATGGCAGACTGCAGTGGGTATGACATATTTCTCCCCTTTCAGTGTCCACTTGCCTCCCTTCCATGATCTTCCTTAACCTACTGAAGCTTGAGAGGTGAGAGCTGAGGCTGCTCCTTGCTGTGGGAGTCTCAGGAGAGCAGCACTGAGGTGGAACTGCTGAGCCTGATCTGGGAGGAAAATGAAGACAGGGAGTGGAGTTGCAGCCTGCAAAGCAGGCACCACTGCTGCTGTTCACTTGCTGGAAAGTAAATAAGGGAGAAAAACAAGGGCACTTGCTTTATGGGAGAAGAGGAGAGGGAAAGGACAGATGGAAAAAATATAGAGTGGGCAGAGAAGTTGAAATTGAGACAGGGTTGGAAGGCAGAGAAAAGGGGTAGAGAATGAAAGGGACTATCATCTCCTTTTTGAGAGACACAGACAAAGGAAATTTTCAAGAGGTTTTGCAATAGCTGTTAAATGTGCTGTTGTCCCATTTATCCAGTAGCCGTTTTCCTCTCCTGTAATGCAAAGCTGCCCTTTTGATCCTGCATACCTGGGATAAATCCACACTAGCAGCTCCTTAAGAAGTCTTACCAACATAATCTGCCATGGCAGTATAGTATGTTCTGTAGAGAACTTAAGAATTTCGAGAAGATCCTGGCATGGGAGTCCATGACTGATGTTCTGATTTGACTAAGTGGGAAAAGTGTGGAAATTTGTGTCATCATGGGCCTTTTCTTGATGGGTATTTTCTGGGAGGGGTCAGGGAATTCTGTCTTAACCCAGCTCCTGCCTTTAGTCTTTGTATTATAACCATTTGCTCTACAGACAAGAAGTATATTTTCCTTAGTAATTGACTTTGGAGCTAAGAAATGGTCAGCTAAAAGCATTTTCATATTGTGCATCATGTAGCAGAAGGGCAGATCAATGCACGTGGGTCAGCTATTTTGTGTGATGGCCCCAAGGAAAGGGGCATGAATTTTCTCAACTACCATGTGCTAGACAGCTGGCTTTGTATTTCTATGTGTGAGGCTCAGCTGGACATGTTTAACCTTTATGCTCCTTTTTTGGATGAACAGCTACTTATATTCTGATTCTCACTTCCCTACTGCTGCACTTGTGAGAAGGGTTATCGTATCTTAAATGGTTGGCTGATGAATTCTATATCTTTGTAAATATGAATTGGAGAATAAGTTCACATGTACAATGTCATTTCTACAGGTTAAATCCCAAAGACAGTGTTGTGTTAATTGACAGTGTTGGACAGAGTGCAGCAAAAATTGTAGGAGAGTCAAGAAAATGGATATTTTTGGTAGATTAATCATTAATGAGTACTTCAGCACTCTTGAACTTTGTTTCCAGCTTCTCCACAGACTTGCTGTCAGATCTCAGACTAGAAGTAGTCAATGACTTTGGCTATTAAGTTTGGACTTGATCTTTGTTTCCTGCATGGCTTTAATTCTTCTTTTTAGTGTGTTGAGAATGCTGTGAAAATTGAGTTCCAGCTGTCTTATATTGGATAGCTCTAAAAGAAAGCATCTAAAGTAAGCAATACATGGGAAAAATTGATTGAGGGTGCTCTATGCTTGGTTTTCTATCTGTTTGGTGATAGGAATGACTCTTCAGCTAAATTAATTGTTTTTCAGCTCTTTTAAGAAGGGTAGGTAGATTGACATAGACATGGCTAATGTTAGAACTGGGCACGTTGTTTAGTGTGAGAAGAAATCTGGATGTGGCTTGTGGAGGGTGGAATAGGCTTTACTCTTGCAAGACAGCTGTGACACTTTATAGTACCAAAGAGTGAAAAAAGCATAGATGTGCTGTTATATAAAAGTCAAACAAGTGAAAAATAGTGTGTCTAAAAAAAATTCAACCAGTACCCTATCTTCCCCCAACAGAAAGGAACCTGTGCAAACTAATGCATGGTAGGTGGTGGGGACTAGATTTGGTTCCTATTTTCTCTGTTGGTACGGTGAATCTGTAACTCAGGACCCTTCTTCATGTGCCTGCCTGTTTTCTCACTCATGGGATGGCAGAAAAAAGTACATGTCAGTAAGTCGGTGTTTCTTTGCTCTCTGTGATTGCAAATTAAAGTATTGATTATTTTTTCAGTCAGGTGTCTCATCCTGACAAGGTATCATTGTCTTCTCGGGACATTTTGGGCCGGTATTTTCTACCTCTGTGATTCTAAGTTCAGCAACAGTGCTTGATGATACAGTGAAAATTGGGTTAACAGTTTTCAAAGTGTGTATTACTTTTCTCTTTTGTTTCTTGTCAAATTTTTATGATATACAAGTTGCACTTTGGCTTTTTTGTGAAGATGAACTTTGATTAGGTAATGATGACTTCAGCTCTGAGGTAGCCTTGTCTGGATTTCAACTGCTGAGTTATTTGTGTTATCTTCTGTCAGCATCACATGATTACTTCTCTCATCCATCTCAATACTGAGACATGCTGGAGAACTAAAAACACAGTTACCAAATTTAATAAAAGAATGCTGACTTAGTGAACAAACCATAAATAATACAGGCATAGAATAATAACAGAGTAGCAGCTTGTAGAAAAGAGAACAAGTGAGCAAAAAATGGATTTCAGAAAAAAAAAAGTCCTCTTCATATTAAAGGAATATTTGTAAAGTGAGACCAAATACCTGATTTGATTTTTTTAAATTTTTTTTTTTTTAGTTTTTAATTTTTTAAATTTTATTTTGGAATTTACTGGCACTGTTGCTGTGGGTTAAACTGTCAGTGAGTAACGGGGAGCAGGAGGGTAGAGTCTGTGCTTCTCTGAGTGACTTGCTAAGCCTCTTAAAGCATTTATTCCTTTCCTCATGATCATTAATGGATTCACTGTTTTGACAGGGAGATAGGTGCCCAGACGTTTCTCTAGCCAGTTATTCCTTTTTCATCTGGAAAAAAGTGCTTTATTAAAAAACCCTTTCTGATGTAGGGGGAGGCCTGGGAGAAGCAACAGACTAAAGCTTGGGCAGGGGATGCAAAGTGAAAAGTGGAGGGTGAGAAAGGCATTGTGACTTAGCAGATGCACCAATTAGATTTTCTTTGCTAAGAAGAAGGGCAACCTCTGGTAGCTGCCCTGTATTTGTATGAGAACGGACTTGCTTTTCATGTCTTGCTTGTCAGATAAAATGAATGTGTATGTGGGGAGAGGATGAAATTAATTACTGTCAGTAAATGAAGCATATGGAAGCTTGTCTTGATGTTACAGTGGCTGTGAATTAGTGCAGAAAACACAGTGAAAAAGCAAATAGTGGAACACTGTATTTGGATCAGAGCTCACTGTGTACTGGCTTGTTAATGTTCCCCCACACCCAAACCTACTTTCTTGGGTGTATTGAAGCTCTCTTAATTACATTTGTAGTTCTTCTATGCTCCTCCTAGGATTCATAAGATAGGGCATCACAGTCCAGATCATCATTTCTGTTTCCACTGACAGTTTTCCAGCTGGGTGAGAGATGCCCCAACATAAATGGCTTGACAGAGAATTTGAGGTACATGCTCAGCTTCACAGCTGTGCAGAAAATAAAAATTCCCAGCAATGTTGATGGCATTATTAGTGTAACATACACTTACTGAAACCTTCTCTGTCTCAACACCCTGTGTCTCAAAAGGGAGCAGGAGTTAAATACAGAACAATTCAAGCTTAGTTTCTTCCTGTTGAAGCCAATGTCTGAGCTGCTGCTGATTTCAGGGAAGTAGAAGGGATGCTAATGGGGTAAAGATGATTAGTTAATTTCCAAGAGCTACTTGGCAGCTATAGGCCACCTGAAATCCTTGTCTACTTTAATGTAAGTGGTGCAGTCTTAGCAAAACTGCAGGCTTGAATGTTGCACCTGGAGCGACTGTTTGTCCCAGTTAGGAAGATGCTTAACTTATGTAAGCCTGCTGAGATATTGAGTAAACATTATGCACTGGTGAGTCTTAGTAAAATTTCCTTAACAGATGCATTTTGTCCCCAATGAGCAGAATTAATATCTCTGTTAAACTGTAGTTATTGCCATTAAGTATTGCTGGCTTATAGCAATCCCTTGTGGAATCTAGTAGGTAAACATACTTCCTTGGGGAAGCATGTCCCAGTTAAGTGGATTACAGAGCAAGTTATATCCAATCTAATGCAGCAGTGAACCTGAAGTGGCTTCTGCTGAGGCATTTACAGGGTTTCAGAATTGCGTCTTCTGAACTGAAAAGTCATGAGCTGCACTGATCCAGCGGGGATTGTTTTAGTCAAAGGTGTCAGCAGTTGTAAAACAGGCACAGAAATAAACATGGATATATGGATTGTTAAAACAATCCAACAAATTTTTGATGTATCGCTTGGATTTTTTGTAACCTAATGTCAGACACTGTTCTGATCATAAATTTTAACATTTCAGAATTGAGGGCTTTGTTGTTACTGAGTCTTGGAAAATGCATCTGTCAGAAGTCAAGGTTGAAACCAACTTCTATGTACAACATCTGATATAGTATTGGAAGCAGGAAGTCTTCACATAACTGCCTTCAGCCTGGATGTAAAACTGGGCTCTTTGACTTAAATATCACATTTTTAATAGTAATTATTAGCTTTTCTGTCTTGGTCATTTCTGCACCTTTATCACCTTCCTGTGTCAGAGCTTCTCTGCCTGTGTTCTCCACTCCTTGCAGAACCGTTCTCTGCAGTGCTCTGAACTCTTGCATACTGTAGCTGATCAGCTACAAGTAGGTGGAAAAGGTTGCATTCTGTGATACTGAAGCTTTACATCAATTTCAAAATGCCTCAGAATACACCAGAGTAGATGGAGTTACAGAAGTACGTTACCCTTTTTTCGCAGTGTTGGTGCTAGATGGAGCAGGATGTACTATTCCCAGCTACTGTTCAGTACTGCATGCCTGGGCTCTAAGACCTAAACAGTCCTCATCAAGTGCTCACAGGATGATCCTGCAATCAATTTTTACCATCTTCCTCCTTTTACAAACAGGTGGAAGGGAGGGAGTGGCAAGCTCCTCAAAACACTCCCTGTCTCATGGCTTTATGTTGATTTTGCTTCTGATCATGTGGAGGAAATTATGCCTGGACCTCTGAAGCACACAAACTTCTGCTGTGGGAAAATATAAGGGAGGGGTGGGTGTCATGTGAGAAAATGTGGAGGAGAGAAGCTGAGCTTCCTCACACTTTGAAACTGGACACATTTCCTGTATTGGAAGTCCGGGTGGGGGGAATTAGGGTTGTAAAGCATGAGGAGGGAGGAGGCTGGTTGTGCAGGTTTACAGATTTTATGTGCTGTTGTGGTTTAGAATGATATTATCCAATTTAGTATGGCCACTGAAAAGACCACAGACCCCCTGAATGGGAGGCAGGGATCATGGGTTGAGAGAATAACAATTTACTGAAAACAGCAATGAGATAAGAAAATTAACAGTAACAGCAACAATATTAATAACAAAAGTATACAAAAAAGAGAGTGATTGACACACCAAAATGCTCACCGAGCCCAAGACAATGAAGAATAGTGGACAGGTTTCCCCACTGGAAAAAATCACACCCTCCATCTGCAAAGCTAGAGAGTCCCCCACCTCTGTCCCTGGTAATTGGTGTGAGGTGGTATACTCTGAATTCCTAGCCATGCACACCCAGCTCCAGGTTCTGCCTCCTCACACCTACTGCAAAAATAGCTCTCCTGGATGGGACCAGGACAGATGCCTCTTAGTAAGCCAGTATTAGGAATCTAAATATTAAATAAATATGATATTAGGAGCTATTCCCTTTTGAAAACAAGCTGCTCAGACCTGGTCTCTTGCAGTATGATTTGTGCCATCCATGACAGGAAGACCTGGCTTCAGCAGGTGTTTTTCATGTCACTGCTGCCTTTTCACACCAATCACCTGGATGAGATGGCAAGGCTGCTCTGGATGTGTGGAGTGAGGGTATTGGTGATTCATCTCCCGTGGTGTGGAGGGGGTGGTATTTTTTGTCATTTAAGCATGTTACCTTTGAGTAGAGAGTTCCTTCTGCACAACAGTGTTTACAGCTGCAGGCTCTGGAGGAGGTTTTTTATGTATCCTCAAGTATAGTGGGATTATTGTAGGTGGCAATAAAAATCACTAACCAGGATCAGGTAGTTACTTATCACCTAGTTACCAGCTCTGTTGCAGCTAGAGGAAGAGCTGCTTCCCTACTCTGTGACCAAAGCTCCTGCATCTCTGCAGTGAGCATAATAGTACTGGCTGGCCTACCACAGGACGTGGAAGAATCTATGCCAGATTTTGAAGCAAATAAGTGTGAAATACTGTGACTTGTGTGGAGATACTCCATTTGATTCAAGACACACAACATTGAGCTGCCTATCTTTAGATGATGACTGCTCAGAAATTAAATGGAGTGTGATACACTGCTGTGAGATGATAAATGCAATGAATTCCTGGGTAGGTGAGGACAGGTGTATGAAAGTGGGATAAAGTTGCTGATAAAAGTTATGTCTGGAAGTCTTCATGGGGGAGGTTATTGGATTTGTATGAGTGAATATATTTATCTTCAGTTCGAGCTAAAGAAGGAGCTCTCCCACTTAAAGGAAGCTAAGCCACAACATATTCTAGAACAAACTGGTGAATAACAGGTTCCTGATGTACTTGAAAATAATATGGGAAGGGACCATTCCTGCTCTAGTGGAATGCATTACAGTCCCAGATGCTGCCTCAAGCTCTTCACATAATTTCTTCCTCAAAGTCCCAGCCCCTTTGGGAAAGCAGTGGTTATGCAGCATTAGTTTTGACTCATCCCATAGCATGGGGCCACTCTTTTACTGTCCTCATGTGACTTTATAAACATCTTCATAAAATACCTTTTGTAGAGTCTTTACTACCTTTCCTACATACTTTCTGCATTAGCGACTTTTAGTCTGGTAATCATGTCCATGTTGCATCAAGGATGCAGAAGTTTGTTAACCATGCTTGTTGGTTTCTAATGGTCTATTTGATTTATGGGTTCTCTGTATTTCTTCTGCCTTAAAATCTCCAATAAGTTGAATGATATGCTTAATTGATCTGAAACTTAATATTCCAAATAAACATTAAAGACGGAAAACTAAATGTTACATAGATGGTAGTGAAAACTTCTATACAGAATATACTTTTTGAGATGATGCACTTTGGGGAAAAAAAGAACAAAAAGTTTAGTAGAGGAAGGCCTGCAATGGGAAGTGCAGGATGAACAGTGTCTGCAACTTTATCTGAATACGCTTTGAGCATCCCAAGTGCTTGAGTCTCAAGCTTAGCTCAGTGTAAATCCAAAAATCCTTTTTCTCTGCAAAGAGCTTGAGCCAGACTTCCCCTGGAGGAGGGATATTCTGGATGCAATGCTTTAATACTTTCTTTTCTAGTAGGAGACCTGAGGTAGACAACTGACATAAGGAAAGGGGTGTTAATGATACTTTTCTTAATCTCCTGAAAGCATTGCTTAAGGTTTCCTTTTACTCTTGGAATGACATGCATTCCTCTTATGCACTTCAGCAGTTCCTGAGGAGCAAATTCTCAGGTACTAAATCTCTTTTAAAAATGTTTGCAAACAAACCCCAAATCATATGAGCATCTTGTAGTTTCATGATTTGTTGTTCTTTTTCAGCTGATTGTTGTCTGAATTCAGAAGAGTTTTCTGGGCACTTGGCCTGACTCAGTTTTGCATCCAAATTGGGTGAAATTCTTAGCTGCTTTGTTCTGGTGCGAAACTTGGCTGGTGCAGCAGAGTTTTGCTGTGAGTGCTGGAGCCCATGTTGTGTTTTGACTGTAAGGAATTAGTCTGATTAAGCTGATTCTTTATTCACTCAAACACACAAAATTGCCGCAGCTCCTACCAATCAATTACTAGTTTGTGTGTCTGCCCATTACCACTGTGTTAGTGTGTGAGTGGTACAGGCTTTGTTTTTTCATCCCTTGTGTGCCACTGCCTACAGCAGTGCCCCACTCTGCAGCTTCTGCCACTGCTTTATCCAGATAGAATTGATAGTGCAAGCTCTTTGTCAAGGCAAAGTGGAGCTTGTTTCTTCTTCCCTGCTTTCTTTTCTTGCCTGCTCTCCCTCTAGTGTGTGCAGGTACATAAAACAGTACATCCTTGCTATTAATTCTGTTGCAGCCACTGGTTTGACCCAGGAAACTTCCTCTTGGAGGCTGTGACACCCCTCTCAAATGTTGAGTGGACAGCAATGCCAAACTCTCAGGGTGTGTTTGAAAACGAATGGAGCTTTGAAATACAGCAGCAAAAGCTTTCTGCGTTACAAGCAATGTTTCACCTCCCTTCCTCCCCACAGCAAACAAATTGTATTGACAGACAAAAGCAGGATTATGGTGAGGAGATTTGCAAGACAACAGGATTATGGAAGCTAAAACAAGCAAACATTGTGATTATGTTAGGGGGTGGGCAGGATGGAGTTGCAGGAGGAAGGGGACAACACCGAAATGGTAACTCAGACTTTGATGCTGGTCTACCACAGTGGTGGTGAGGCAGCAGGGAAGAGGATTTAAGGTAATTTAGGACAAAAGGAAGCAAAGTAATTTCTGCCTGTAAACTCCATTGGATGGAGACCTAGTACATTTGCATTACACTTATCAATTTTTGCTTTTCAGGAGTCTGGGGACAAAGAAACAGAGTGAAGGGAGAAGGGGAGGTTGGCCTAAACCTGCGAGTCCTGAAAGCCCCCCTGCTCACTCAGGCAGGATAGGCACCAGCTGTCAGCTGATCTGAGCAGAGATCAGCTGTGACCTAATTATTGGCCTCTTAAACCTGCATTATTCCTTTCATTTTCCAGCTCATTGACGTTGTATAGAGAGAGGGTAGAAAAAAGAGTTATTGATAATCTACTTCCTATGTGTCTGCCACTCATCCAGGGTCATGGCTGGATGGCCTCCATCAAGGAGAATGAGGATGGGCTTTTAACCCTTCTGTTCCCCTGTGGGAGGAAGACAGCTTTGTGCATTTGGGGGAATAGAAGCTTGAAACAATTTGAAATCAAACATTGGCGTGCTCTGGGTCAGAAAGACTTGGTAGTCCTTGTTTGCACTGAGAAGCAGTGAAGTGAGCAGCTGATAACCTATGAGATGAAAGAATGAACAGAAAGTACTCATCACCCTGTTAACACAGGGGCAGGCAGAGGCACTTCTAACAGGTTTATAACCTTACCAGTTTGAAAGGCATTATGCATGCACATTTTGCAGTAATCAGTAGACAAAGCAGTAGGCATGTATTGGCCTTTTTAGGGTTGACATGGGTGTATGAGAATGCTTTGGTCGGGCAGCAGGAAGGTACCAACCCATGTAGAGTGACCTTGGATGCAAATAACATACCAGTCACAATCCTTCAGTGTATCTGGCTGCTGCTGAGAATAGCTGCTGAGCATGGCTGCCTTGCTTTACCCATCCAGAACATGTTACCCATTGTTACTACCTGCCTTGAGAGTAGTTAAAACAACCAGTTGGAAAATTTGGAGAAGATATTGGTGGCTAGAATGGTATCAGGCTGGGTGTATGGCACAGCATGGTGGCAACAGAAAAGCAACGAAGCTCTGCTTTCTGGCAATGGAGGCATAGCCTGGGGAAGGCAAACATCATAGCTCTGGCAGGCCAGTGCAGAAGGTGAGAGAAGAACAGATTGTACAAAATTACCAATTTTTCTGTACAAACCCACTTTCCAACTGTGAAATCTGTGTCTCTTCCTCCAATAACACTGATAATCCTCACCAATCAAATTATCTTCCTGATGATTAAAGCATCTCTCTCCTGTTTCCTGATTTGTCACCAACTCTGTCCTTCAAGATTTTAAACCCTTCTGCAGTGCTTTCTAGTTCGCATATGTTATCTAAGTCTAAACTTGCCAAGATCAATGGACAAATGGTTATTTGATGCTTTATTCCACAGTGTAGGTGCCCTGTGCTTTCTGCTATTTCTGACACTAAAACCTTCTGGTAAAGAAGGGAAGATGGGGAGATAGAGCAATGAGAACTCCCCTATTGTATTATAGTCTCTAATCAAGCCGAATTGTTGAGACTGGCTGTAAATTGCTGGGATAATTGACCTTCAGTCATTTGAAATACACTTCTGGGAATGAAATACATTTTACTTTCTCTTCCTGCCTGCCCCCCACCCTGTTTGAAGCCTCTTGCACTCTTTCCAGAGCATCTTCTGACAAATTTTAATCAATAACCTAGTCAGTGGTAAGCCTGAATCTATCACATCTGTTACCTTGATGACAGGGGTACTGGAAGCCCTTATTCCTTTGCTTTTGACATCAAAGCAAGCATCATGGAAGGAAAGAAAAAAACAAACCAGAGGGATTAGAGTTCAAGTTAAATGGGGATGGTTTTAAAGACTGAGCACTTTGAAGCCTGATCTAATCTATTAGTTACTTATTATTGACTGAGTAGGCATTGCATCTTTGGGGCTGTATGAGGCACACAGCATCTACAGCCATTGCCTCTGGAGCCTCAGCTTTTAGGCCAGAGTTACACATGATATGTGTACAGTGAGTGTACACTGTGTGCTCAACATGCAAATGTCAGGAACTAACCACCTGGGAGGCAGCCTGTGGCATTAATACTTCTTTTTCTGTCGCTATATATGCATTATTATTTACTGTGTTCTTTTTTGTGGTGTTTCTGTTGCAACTGTTGCCTATTGCTCTTGCCTTTAATGAAAACTATAGATGTCTTGATAAAGTGGCCTGCATATCTTGCGTCTCTGAACAAAAATTATTTTAAAAAGCTCCAAAATAACAAAAGGTGCTTGTGTCAGGGATGTGACGGGATATATAGTCTCATTGCTTATCTAGTAAACAAAAACTGCAGCAGTTGGTTTCTGAGCTTTTTATTGTTAACTGGAATTTTTTGTTTGTAACAGCAAAGGCAACAATGGTTAATTATCTTTCTCAGGATGTTTTCAAACTAAATGATGACATTAAATAGTTGTAGGACCTCAGCTAAATGAGTTGCTAGTCTTGTGCCTCACTTTCATGGATAAAAGTTTATAAAACTGGATTAAGCTTATGGTGTTTACGTGCTGTGAGATTTTCAGAGTATGTACGTTGACCTCTGCATCCTTCTTGGCTGTGGGATATACTGAAGGATAATCTAGAAAGATCCTGACTGTGGATCAACTGAAGAAAATTTTCCCTATTCCTATTTTGTGACTCGCCCTTTTTTTTCGATTTATGTGAATTATTTCCACATATGAAGCAAGGAAAGCTGTGGATAATGATGCTGCTAAAAAGCATTCTGAAGTTTCTAAATTAAAGATGCAGTTTAAGTACCAAAACAATTGTGTTATTGTAACACCTGCTGGAGAAACAGGCAGCCCTGAGCAAGTTCATGTCTTGCTGGGTAAAAAGCCAGTATTTTGCAGTATAGTGAATAGTGTTGCACAGTTGGAAATACTCGCATGGCCCTCATGGAGCAAGCCAGACTGGTAAGGTGTGAGATGGACCCCTCAAGTAGAAGAATGGCTTGTGACTACATAATGAAATGAGATTTGGACATGAGCCTCAAAGGGCAGCATAAGCTTAGAGAGATTCTGGCAGTATCCTAGGGAGAGGAGAAGGCTTTGAAGTGGGATGTAGCAGCTACAGCTTGTAAGGCTGCAGTGCATGCACCTGGTCCTAAAACAGTGCAGTGCCCTAAAGGGCAAACTGCATAATGAAGTCTCCTGAGCCTGTTGCATAGGAGGTGCTATTTATCAACCCCAGCTACAAGCAGCACCAACCTGTAATACAATGGAATGCTTCCTCAGGCCAGTCTAGACATTTATAAGCATGTTAGTAAATCATCATAAAAATAAACCATGTTTAGTGCTATTATAAATTTACATGAAACAGTTATCTGTAGGTCCCTTTCTGGCCGTTTCCTTACTTTCTCATCGCCACTGACATCACAGACACCACAGATATGGATATGGGAGAAAGGGGGTGCAAAACAGGTAAGGACTCCAGAGATTAAGACAGGAGGCCAAACTGATGCCCTGGTTTGCCAGTTCATCCATGGGATCAACTTGGGATAGTTGATTACCAGTATCTTGTAATCAGGGACCCTGCACATCCTGGTTGTTTGCAAAAGCCAGAGGGAATGAAACAGGGCATCACCACCCTGTTTCCATTTTAGGGAGTGCTGGGACAGAAGCCTGTAACAAGACCATTGTGCCCTGTGGAGAACATGGGGCAGCCAAAACAGTGTGGCATTTCTGCTTCTGAGCTATTGGAAAGACTGCTGATCAAGCTGCAGGGTTACCATAGGAGAAGAGGATGAAGACCTGCTTCTGGATGGTCCTGCCACCTTGAGAGCAAGATGACATTTTCCTGGTTGGGCTGCTCAGCCCTATGGCTGTGGGTCATTTGCCACAGCCTGCATGCAGTCACACCAGGACTGGCAGGTCTGCCATGTGCTGTGCTAACTCCCTTAGTGCCCTGAGTTGCTGTGTTTGGTGCAGCAGTCTTAATGTGTTGGCTAGGTGTGTGGTATTGTTGCAAGGACTGGGTGCTTCTGAAGTGCTTGGTAAACTTTGGTAGGTACTGGATTGCTTTATGAGTTGCTGGACTCTTAAAACTTCAGGATTCTCTAGAAACTTCAGGCCTTGAAAGGTCAGAGGTGTGAGTTGTTAGAGGTCTGGGGTGTGGCTGGCTGCTTGTCTGGAAAAGAAGAGCTTGTTTTCTGACATTTCTTGATAGTTTTCTAGCTGATTCTGAGCCTGGTAACTCAAGCTAATGGATTTTTTGTTAGGTTTTGGGTCTGTGACTGGCATAGCAAAGGTTTTTCACTGGCTTTAGTAGCAGTCTGTCATTTGTTTCCTCATACTGTTGTTATTTTATGAGAGAAGCTGCCTGGGAGTTGCAAGTCTCCCAAAGAATCCAGCTGTGATTTATGAATTGGCCATCAACAGTTATTATGCCAGCCACTGCATACATTCATTCTAATAAATTTCCTGCATCTTCTATAGCAGCTTGTTTTACTCCCGTTTATTGATACTGTGGTTTTAACAAAAGCAGCACATCAATTACAGTAATTGTATTCAGCATAGCTGGAGCTATGGTATGAGGACAGGTTGTGGATCCAAGTTGGGGGATTAAAGGCTACTGAGAGGACCTAGAGAGAAGAGAGCACATGTGGAGCTGATACCCAGGTGGATTTCCTTTAATGCTATGTAACACTGTAGTTTTATCTTTCTAGGAAAGAGAAAGAGGTAAGATCATTGCAGATGTAGCCCAAAAGACCTTTCCTGCTGGGCTATGCCAGTTCTAAATTATTTTCAAATACAATATATAAGTCAGGGTTTTGCACTGTTTTTAATTGCCATTTTTCTTGTTTCAGCTTTAAAAGGTTTTTTGTGATTGAAGCAGTAAATATGGGTTTAATGGGTGACTATTCACTAGGTGAGACTGCATCCAAAGGGTTGCAGTCAAGATCTAGATATCCAAGCACAGATCAGTAAGAAGTGGTGTGCCTTTGGGGTCTGTGTTGGGACTGCTATTGTTCAATATTCTTACTGTGTGACAGCCTCTCTGTGGCTGACACAGGTAATACTGATGTAGTTCCTGTTTCCTCAGCCCTGAGTTCTTTCTTATTCAGTCCTTCAGCTGTAAGAGCTAAGTGTTTTTCCCAGATCACTGTGCATCTTACCTGGCACTTAGCTCTATCTAGTTAGATCACAGTTAAGTTTGCCATAGCTCAGCACTTGGTGTAGAATTGCAGGGTCCCTGTAGTAGATCTGTATAGGGAAGTCAGCATGGAATAACAGAAGGTTGTAAACAGGATTCTGATTCACCTGTGGAGGTGTGAGAGGGTGAGGACTAGAGAAGCAGAAGATGCTATGGGAAGGTAAAAACATTACGCACACATGTAGTCATGCTTAAGTATATGTACATACAAAATTCTTGTTGATATTAAGACTATGAAAACCTTTGGCCTGGGTTAGCACTACTCTACAGTGAATCAAAATAGGCTGTTTTCCAGTGATACTGTTATTCCTCCAGGTGAATGAATTGATAGTGCTCTCCATAAAATTCCTTTGTGGATTAGACCCCCAACACTACAACCACAGCCCTGCTGCTTTTATTCTTTATTCTTGGATTTATTCCCAGTTTTGTCTATGAAATGATAATTTAGTACAAGAGCAATATGCTGATTTCCCCTTATGGTTATTGCATTTTCTGTTCATAAATCAGGAATTAATTTGTCTTCTTTGAGTCCCTTGGTGCCTTTTTGCTTAATAACCAAGTGTGTTTGTTCTGTGTAATCTAATGAAAAATAAGAATAGTAGATAGTGAGAAGTGATATCCCCAGCAACCCCTCATCCTCCCCAGAACCTGGGGGACCCTCTTTTTCCCTTCTCCCATCCTGGGGACCCACTTGCATCTGTCATTTGCTGATAAGAGACTCCTGTGCTCTTTGGTGGTTCAGAGATAGGCTGGGGCTGGGGGCAGGGAAGGCTTAGTTGTCAGTCACCTGGGAGTGATCTGCAGCCCTGGCACTAAATTGTTCTGTGACCTTCACCTCCTTGCATAGCAGAATAATTGAAATCAGATATAAAATAACTGATCCAGTAAGTCTGTTTCACTGCCAGTTCAGTTCCAAACTGCTGCAATGTAATGCATATGCATATTGCTTTGTTGAATTTGAGATGTCTTAAAAGCTTTTCTTTTGTGGGGCTTAGTAGAAGTGTGTGTTGGGAAGATTATGGCAAATGTGTACTGCATGAGCAGTGTAAAGGGCATGATTCTTTCATCCCTGGTACTGTTTGTTTTGGAGACTACCAGCTGGAGATGCTCCTGCTGCATGAAGCACACTCTATTCTCTCCGTTGAGCAAAGTGACTCTCCATGCAGCATTTGTGTCCCTGTGCACAGAAAGCACAGGGATCCAGTGCACAGAAAGGTAGTGGCTAGATTCTGAGCTCACTTTTGTGGGTATTGCTCCTTTATCCTCACTGCTGTTACTTTAGAGAGAAGAATTCAGCCCCAGCACTCTAAATCCTGGATGCTCTCCAGAAAGGTAGGGCAGAGAAAAAAAAGTAATGAATTCTAAAGCTTTCTGTTTGAGGCTTCTCAGTGGGGAGCAGTTCTCTTCAGGAATGTGAAGGATAGTGCGTATCTGCACAAGGAAGGGAAGGCACCAACACCAGGTTGCTCAGGAATGGTGATGGTAAGTGTGGTGGATGCAAATGCTTGAATTGCTGGCAGATAAATCCCCCATGCACAGCCACAGAGCTGTGGAAAAGTCATTGCTGTTTTCCTCACTTCTGCAGGGGTTTCCCTCCTCTTGAAAATACTTAGTCCATTGGAGAACCATTATTTTTGCAAGAGGGTAAAAGATGGGGGGAGACCTTCTGACTGTTTCCTGCTGGGATCTTGTGCTGATACATAAGCCCTGGCAGATGAGAGGCCAGCAGGAATCCTTTTTCTGTGTGAGGCTGGGTTTGCCAGAGAACATTTAATGTCGGGAATGCAAGGCTGGTTTCTTTGTTTTCGGGGCATGTTTGATATTTGTCTCCTGCTGTGTCATCTCCAGCCTCTTTTGAAGGGCTTTGAATTTGCCAGTTTGTAGAATGCCTGGTGGGCTACAGGAAATAAATGGTTAACCCCAGTTTGGATTGTCCTTGCTAGCCAGAGAGGAAGGAAAAATACTAGCCTAAAACATTAGGAAACAGAAATTCCCATTTAAGTAGACTTCACCCTGTGTCACCTTTTCCCCTGAAACGGGTGGCTGTTGCAGTATCATCTGTATGATGCTGGGGACTGGGAAGGATGGAGGGAGAAGGCTGCAGAGGAACAGAGATGTTTTCCCCTCTTGCCTGGAGGGCATTATTGTCTAATAGGCAGTTTAGTCAGATGTTTACTAGATGAGAGTCAGGGGAACTTGAGATCTCTAGGGAGAATTCATGCAAAGCTGGAGACTACAAAAATGCCCCTGAGCAAGTGAGTTTCTAGCAATAACACTGTCACTTTTACTGGGAAATTAAAAATTAAAAGGGAAATAAATCATGCTTCTTAAATATACCCTGCCATTTGTCCCTCTTGGCCTTACAGGCAATTTAAAGAGAAACACTAAAATACAAAAGCTACACAAAGAGCCTTTCAACAATATTTGTTTAAGGTCTGTATTTTATTAGCTGTGGACACCTGTTCTTTGTTCCAGCTTCATTCAGTTGTTGATCTCTTCTGTAGTAATTCAAAATATTGTTTTGCCTTAGCATCCAGAGTTAAGGCAATATATCCAACACTTAAATTTTTTATATCTGTCTGTATGTGTAAACACAGTTAACACATACACAGTTGTTTCTTTAATAAAAACTCGAAGCTCACTGAATGAGATACCTCCATGACTTTAGATGTGTTCTACACTTGAAACTCAGAACATGTTTTTCTAGCTAATATTTATAGTTAGCATTAGGTAGTCCTGGTAACTTGTGTATTTGGCCTCCTGAAATGTGAATCTTATTAAGTCAGTCTTTGCATTAGTTTTTGCACATGTAGGACACAAATTGCATGATCTGTCTTCAAGCAATGAAGTTTGTAGCAGTTTTCAAGATAGTTATTGAACATGCATATATTATGTAGAGAGAGGCATCACTATGTTTAGGCAGACAAGAGAGCTGGAAGCTGGTTTGGCTTAAAAACGTAGTATTTGTTTAGGAAATGTTAATGGGTTTATAAGAAAATATCTTGTACAGAGAGGAGATAAAGAACAAATTAAAAGAAGGTCATAGTGATCATGTGAGTTGTTCACATCATGTGAACAGAAGTGCCCTGTTGTAATACAGCCCTCAAATTTCCCTGCTGCAGCTGATGTCTTGAGTGAAGTCTCTTTTCTGGTGGGATGTGCTGGATGGGAGGCTGGCTTGGGCTGCCTTGGCTAAGGTGTTATTGGCCCCTAGGGAGCGGGCATGGGGTGCTGCACAGTGGTCAGGTTGCTGGAGAGAGCACTGGCTGTGTGGGCTGAGGTGTGCAGGCTGGGCTGAGGTGGGGGGAGCAGGGATGGGGAAGCTCCAGGACTGTCAGAGTGTCTGGACTGTGTGGGGATGCAGCTCAGAGATGGTAGGTGACTGCTTTATTTCTAGGATCCCTGCCCTGTGAAGGAAGGGTGCTTATGTCCTGCATGGGGTTGGTTGATGGGCTCTGTATTTGACTCCAGATGCGTTTGCAGAACTGCGTGCAGAAAGCATCCTGACTGCTTTTTATCTGGAATCGCCTTACTTAGCTTTAGGAGCTGCTTGATTTTATGGGTGACATAGAAGCCCCCCATATACACTGTGTGATGTTTTCCTGGTCTCAGACTGAGCTTCTTTTCCAATCTATAGCTACTTCATTGTCAATTAAGAGCTTAATGCTGTAGGAGAATGACAATGAGGGTAATCCCAATTGTGACAGTGACCAAACATGTCAGCTTGGAGAGGGTGAGTGGGACTCAGGGCAGTTCCTCTCTCTCCGGCCCACATCATGCCCTCCCTCAGCTGTTGTCTCACAGCTTCTCTTAGGATAACATGATTATCCTATCCTTACAGCCTTACTTAGGGAATTTTAATTTTCTGGCAGGAAAAGTGCTGATGCTACAGGTTGGTTTTCTTTTATGTGGTAGGAGGAAAATACCTTATTTAAATAAGAAACTACTTTTGTTATAAACAAACCTGTCACACTCGAACAAGCAATGCTATCACTAAATCCCTGCTCTAGTTGCCTTCTAGAGTAAAAGCGTTGATCACAGGTACAGGGTGGCAGAATTCAGGGGTATTAATGGTCAAAATTTTTTCCAGAATTTTATGGGGCTATGCCCTGAAATATTTTTCTTTCAAATCTTAAAAGAAGGTGGCCTAACTGGTGTAATGGTCAGTTCTAACTGTGAGAGCTATACATCCTGCCTTTGCTGCACTCTGACTGCATAATCACATACTCAGGTTGGAAAAGACCGCTGAGATCTAGCCCAATGTATGACCAAACACCAAGTTGTCCATTAGACGAAGGCACTGAGTGCCATGTCCAGTCTTTCCTTAATGTTATTTCATATTTACATCATCTTATGTCAGCAGCAATAAGCTAGAGTAGTCAAAGTCTGAGTGTCACTGCTAGGGAAACAGGTTATGTCATTATCTTCATGTTGAAAGGGAGATGTTGAAGTTAAGGTGACAAGTCAAGGCAAGCATTTTGGGGTAGCTGTGAGACATGGGATACAATCCAGACCTCATTGTTCCTAGCCATTTTAGGATACTTTGTTTTTGTGCTTTTGTGATAATAACTTAAAAATTATCCATGCCAACAGTTGGTGCAATTGCTTATTTTCAGTCTTGCTCCAGGGAATAGTGGTCACTGACACTGTTCTATGGCTGGGAGGAGCTCTATGTCTGTGTACAATAGGCTTTGTTGTGACTGTGTGCTCTTTCTGGTGCATGGCTATACCTACTCCTGTGACTAAATCAATTTCTCTTTTCTGCTATAGAAAAAATTGTGACCATAAACATAATTTTTAGAGGTCACCATTGCATAGAGGAGATAGACTGAGAGAGTTCACACCTCTGAAGCAGCTGTGTGGATTTGGCCTTGCCTGGCTGCAAGGAAGAAAGAGGAAGAAGTAAGCCTCATATCTACAAAGAAATGTCATCTGTCTGCTACCATGTGTTGGAACTTCCAAAGAAGTCCAAGGAAACTGAGCCCCTGAACATCTGTATAGAAATTTGGGCCAAGATCTGCAAATTCACTAGTACGTTTCCCTAGGTGAAAAAGATGTTTCTTTCTGGTTCTAACAGCACATTGTGTACAGATTTCTGTACATTAGTCTTGTCTAGCACTGAGCTATGTGTAATATGCTATTTTTTAATTTTGAGATCAGTCATGGTGTGACTTGGTTTGTAAAATGCTTGTGGAGGAAATTATTTGACTTTAAAAAAAATCTGGAAAGATAGTCCTGGGTGTTTTTGCTTAGTTGAAAGGAAAAGTAAACAAAAGGAATGAAAGAATAGAAAATCTTGTTTATAAGCAAATAAGCGTAATAGCAGAACACTGTGAATAGGAAAACAGTTTTTCTCCACTGCCATCTCTATCATCTGAGGACAATAGGTGACTTCAGAGAAAAAAAAAAAAAGGTATCGTGTGCCAGTAAGCATGATTAGCACTATGGGTAAATATTTAAAATACAAGACTGGAGCTACAGAAAAGGTACTCATCTTGTTCAATTGCAGATATGTGTGACCTAGGGGAGACCCACTGTCACATCATGTACCTCAACTTCCCAGTCTCCAAGGAAGGATGCTTGCTTGAGTGTAAGAAAAGATTGTGAGACTTAGGTTTCTAAATTATTTTGAAGTAATGGAATGGAAAAGTCACAGAAGCAGAGATTTTTATTTATAAAAGAGGGAAAATATTTTTTTAAAAAATACATGGATTAAGTTTCTCAAACTTACTGTGGAAGGATGCTATCATCGTACAATTTGGGATAGTACTGTCATAGATTTTAGAAATGTGTGATGAGTATATGTGTGGCAGCTTTGGTCATAGAAAGTTAATTTCATGTCCTAACAAGCATGAGGAAATTCCATTACAAATACAATTGAATACTGGTGCATTTTATCTCTTTGTAAGAAATGGTCTGTATCTAACAGGGTAGTTTAGGGAGAAGAATGAAGTGTTGATCTTTTGGGCCTTATCATATATGCAGACTAAGGCTGTGTGGAATGGAACAGTTTCTTTATTAGTGAACAACAAAAAAGGTTTGTTCGTATTTCTGCTGTGACCAACACAGACCATCTCTTGTCTGTTTTATTCAGAACAGTAAAAAATCTTACCTGAAACATCTGAAAATTTTGCATAGGGCAACCTTCTGCTAAGTGGGACCAGACTGCAGAAGCATTTTTGCTGGAATGAATACGTGTACTATCCAAGTCCTTTGTTCTGTGTTCAGTGCTGCAAGATCAGGATATTTAATTCCTTTGCTTGTTTATTTTAGTGCAAGAAATACTGTGGTTTGCTTTTTCTTTCCTATGTTAGTATTGCCCTCTACTGGAGGAAATCATAACATCCCACCTGTGTTGCAAGCCTGAGGCTGTCGGCAGGTAACGCATCATCTGCTTTCGCTCCGCTCTGGGGCCTTGGGCTGACAGAGCAGGGAGAAGCCATCCCTACCTCTGCCAAGCAGGATGACTGGCCAAGGTATCCAGATCTGAGCTCCTGAATGGCGGCATATTTGTTGCTATACAACCAAAACATTTCCTGAGTGTTGGTAGCTCAGGCTGCACATGAGGAGTTGTACTTGTTCTAAAGGGTAGCATTCTCCTGTGCAATGAGGAGAGAAACTTGGAGCTGGTTAGTGCAAGATTTCGCAAGTGAGGCTGCTGGGGCTGAGTCAGAGGCTCAGGTCCTCAGTGGCCGAGTTTGAGAGCTGCTGAAAATAGGGCAAACTGATGAATCTCCTGTTATCTTTGACAGCTTTTGGGACCTGGTCAGGTACTTTGGAGTGAGATGTTGCAGTTTCCTGGAAGAACTAGCACTGGGCTTATGTAGTTTAAACTTGAATTGCTTGGATGATCACTTCTAAGTCACCCCTAGCCTACTGTAAAATCTGACGTGTCTAGCACAGGATTGAACCATTTTTGCATACAGGCCAAACCCAAATGTTCCAGTCTGCAGTGGAGGCAACAAAATTATTCTTGCCTGAGGGGCTTCAGGCATCAAGAAAAGAAAGGAAGATATAGGGGAGCATAAACTCCACAGACTTCAACATAGAAAGATGTCCAAGATTAACAGCTGGCTGATAGAAGTCTGTATTCCCAAATTCTAGGACATTTTTGTAAACATGCATGCTTGGTATTTTCTTTTAGAAGTTTGCCTTGTAGGTGTTCACTGGGCCTCATGCCTTAATATGCTTTGTCACAGCCCATAGCTGTAAGGGATGAGGAGGTGGGAGGAGTCTAGAGAAAAATCCAGAGGCTCAGAGTATTTGGTGAAACTACATTGAGATACATTGCTCTACAAGGTGAAATCTCATCATGGACCCTCAGTGAATGTACTTGCTGTGTCCAGGTTTCTTTTTGTCATATTTCAATTTTAGGAGTCTCAGTATTCAGAGTGATGTCTTTTCCAGTCTGTTTGGTTTGGGAACAGAAGGTGGTATGGAGAAGTTTTGCATCACTACATGCTGGTGTCTGTGCAAGGAACCTCCACAGAGTTTGTTGAGTGCCTCTGTGGGCAGCAGCCATGGTATCTATATTTAGTAAACTGCTCTGTCTGCTCACTGCTGACCAAATACTGGTATCTGGTAGCTTTTACAGATCCATTGCTAGGAAATATGCTTGGTTCTACAAAAGTGCAGAAGGCTTACCTGTGTAAGTTTAGGAGAATGAAGTGTTTAATTTTGCAAATCATCAAATTGCTAGAACATCAAGACAATATACTTTATTATTTTCATTTAAGATTAATTTTCTGTCATTTTGGTGCTTGGTAGCCTGAAGATTTGGCTACTGCGTATTACCAGTGCCCCCTCCCGGATAAGACCAGTTTTGTTCTCAGCTGCCTGGCCCCTCCAGTGCTTCCCCAGAAGCACAACCATGCTGAGCCATGGCTTGTGAAAAAGCTCAGCTCCTGCTTTCTCTGACTGTTGCCAGGTGACCTGACCACACAATGACAAAATTGCAAGAAAGATTCTAGATTGTTTTGATCAAGAGAGAATTACATAAATGCAAGGGTTTGGGATTTTTTTGTCCTGTACAGGGGGGAAAGTCAAATGTTTGCTGCATATATTCTGCTTTTGCTGCTCACAAACTAGATAATAAAAAGGCTGAATAATGCTTCATGTGATGCAAAAGCCTGGAAGTATCATACTTCTTAACTCTCTAAGGAATAAGAAACTTTCCTTCATAAAAATGTGTTGTGAACTTGCTCTCTGTACAGTCAAACCTAGGTATGAGGAGAAGAATTGGCTTAGCCAGAATATTCCAGCAGATTTGCAGGAACAGCCTCGAGTTCCTGCTTTACTATTCTGTGCCCTATAGATTGAGTTCTATTGCTTCAGTTCATTACAAACTACTGAGCAGGGTGATAACAGATTGTGGGATCTGGTTGGGATTTTGTCAAAAATTTGAGTTTGTAAGATACTGTTCTCATACACAATTACTGTGTAATTTGCAGCCTGTTATAGATCTGCCTTTGCCCATGTCAAAGGAATACTTGTCCCTATGTGCTTAATATTTCCTTCTCAGTCTTCTGTTCCCTCTGCATAGGAAGTATTTTTTTATTAGGGTCTGCATAGGAAATATTTTTTTATTAGGGTCTGGTTGCTTTTCATTGGGAATAATTCCTGTCCTGCCATGACAGCTGTTGAGCTGAAGTATTTTTTTCCCTAGATAGATGCCCAGATTGGGTCATTTGCTGTTTGTTGTGTTTGGACAAATTTTATTTCTTGCATGTCTTACTGTTCAGTAAATTGCAGCCACAGATTTCTGTCTTTAACGGGGCAATAAAGAATCCTTCACTCTCTGCAAGCCTATCTCCCATCATGGTCTCCTGTGGAAAATCTTTGGAGTTTATATGTGCATCATGCCTCAAAGGAAGCTATCAAACAAGACTTGGGGCTGTACTGGGAAGGGGGTTATTAACCTGACTGATGTGAATGAAGGCTTCAGGATACTAAGAGACTTAACTACTGAAAATGGAGAGACTCTGTAGATAAGAACTGCTTATGGAAGGACAGTTTAGCAACAGGGTGATAAAGCTGCAACCATTTCATTCCCCTGTGAGTAATGGAACAACAAAATTTTTTTGTAGGAAAGTTCAGTTATTATTATGGACTAGGTTTCAGGATAGATTCTGGGGTTCATTCTTCAGGAGAATGGTTTATGGTTCACTAAGTTATTTAGAGCTGTTCACTGAAGTGCTCCCCTTGAGCTGTAAATAAGCCCTCCATCTGACAACTGCAAAGTGATAGTACTGGGGACAGATGAGAATGTCCTGGGGAATCCCAGAAATGCTTGCCAGCCTTAGATGAGATCTGTATATATAGATCCACATATGCAACTTTCTTCTAATAATGTGGGGGTTTTTTTACATGTGTATTTTGTAGTATCTGATCTACCAGCAGATGGGAGTCTGTCAGCATAGCTCCTTCCACCGTGGTTAAAAGCAGATGAGTTCAGATGGTCTCAGGGATCCTTCCCCTTCATCATGGCAGATCATTGGAGACAATGTTCTTATTGTTTGCCAATTACTGTCTTTTTCTCTCGTCTACATTTATTAAATTGAGGAGTGATAGCCCTCTGTCAAATACATTGTTCTTTATTCCTTTTTTTCTTTACTTTGTTGTCTTTTTTCTTTTTAATCTTTTTCAAAAATTTTTACTTCCCACTAGGCTTCCTGGAGGATATAAAGTAGATTATCAACAGAGATGTAGGTAAGATTATGTACTACTTCATCTCTGAGTTGCTGGCCTTCACAGGTCAAATATTAGTTCCTCAAATGCAAGCTCCCACTTGCAATGTTTTACACATTGCAGTGTAGTTCAGCAGGCAGTGGATGTTTCAGGCATCTGAACTGCTCTACTAGCAGAGATGTTTAAGTTGAAACTTGAGGGGGTGTAGGGGACAGTTTAATTATCAAAGGCTCAAAGAGTGGGTCAGGTTTGGGTACATTGGCAAAGCAGTTTCCAGGGTTCTAAGTTCAAAATAAAATGGTCTTTTGCTGTGGAGATCTCATTTACTTTCCTCTAATTGGTCCCCCATCAACTGCCCTAGGATGTATCTTCAGAAATTCTGCCTACATTGACTATTGTAGTTTTTTGTTGAGGCCATCATTGCATTCCTGCATTGTAAAACTCTGCTGTCTGCCTCTGGCTTTAACACAGATCTCATTCTTAATGAAAGATCATCTAATTTATATTTTTGCATTGGAAGGAATAACTTCTTGGGTGGTTAGGGGGAACTATATTATATCCCTACATAACAGCTGAATTTATTTTCACTGCATCCAGCTAGTTTTGCTGCTCTGTCAGATTCTAGTTGATTTGCTATCATTGTTTCTCCTTATTTCCCTGTTTTTACTTGTTTCATCAGAGAGACTGGAACAAGGCTGCAGTGGCTAGAGTCCTCTCCATTCAGTTGTTGTAAGAGAGCAGAGGAATCTTCTCTGTTGTCAGCCTCTCATTTGTGGTAGTAACACTGCTGTTTTGTACAGCCCTTGGCGTGCTGTATGAATGTTTCTGATGTGTGTGGCAGTGTCATGGCTAGTGAGAAAACTTGGGTTATCCTGGGGAGGGGACACATGCACCAGTAGCAGGGGTCAGGTCTTCTCCTTTCTCGGCATGTTGGAAGAGAAGTATGTGTCTGGCTGAGGGCTCTGTTAGTAATGGGCAGGATTTCTCTTGCCCCCAGCCAGGTGTCAAGCCTGTCATGGCAAATTCACTGAAGGCTGGCATGAGGGATTAGAGGGGGAAGCTAGCCAGGGTTTGCAGCCCTGCAGCCAAACAACCCTGAGGCTGGGACTGAAAAGAAAATCCAAAAAGCTGGTTGGGCTGATTGGTGAAAACCATGGTACCTGATTATTCTTGGTACTGTGGAGGAAGGCCAAACATCAGGAGCTGTCGTGAAGAGGTAAGTAAGCAGAGGTCATATGCAAAGCTGAGGTAATGTTTAAAATGTGTATGTTTTCAATCATTGTGGTAAACAGTTGAATTCCTTCTGATAAGGGATGGTCATGGGCCAAACCTGCTGATTGCCGAAACCTCCTGATGGGTGTTTTACCACTTTTCTCCTTTGCACTGAAGATCTCCACAGAAGAAAGGGTGGGTGTTGATTCATGGCTTCTACTGAATATGGAATTATAGATCGACATATATTTGTTTACAAACACAAAGCACAATGAAAACAGGTTTCTTTTTAGTAGAGAAGGTCGATAGACAGTGGTCTAGAGCATACACCATGAGCCAGACTCTGTGTGACCTGAACTGCAGATCAGTTTGGAAAGCATAAGGAGAGGTCATAAGGAGTTCAGAGGCAATGCCCAGAGGTAGGTATGGTGTGTCAAAATGCAATTGACTTCTGGAAGATGGAAACCTCCCATTCTGGAGGCTATGGCTTGGCATGTAGGAGGTTTGCCACCTGTGACATTAGCTAGAGGTGCTTTGCCATGCATGTGCATATTTATGTTCATGGAGTCAATGTAGGTGGACTTCATGATTCATTTCAATAATAAGCGCTGCTAGACTGTTTGGGTTTCTTGTAGGCCCTGTAAAACTGGTGGTGACATGATTTACTTGGAATGGAATTGAGTGGATTGTTATATAGTACTTCAAATTGTTTAAGTCAGATGTTTTTACAGCATGTGAATTACATACAAACTTTGAGTTGATTCATAATTATTTGGTAAAGATTATGTTTACTTCAGCCTATAGCTTGTGTGCAGTTGTTTACTTAAACTCTTGCTTTCCTTAGTGTAGCTGGTCCTGTGAATAGTATGATATTTCATGCTGTAATTTTGGATGCCTGTGAGTTTATATTGACAAGTTAAGCAAACGTCAAACATGCATACCTCGTGGATATGTGGAAGGGGCTGATGGCTGGTCTTTGAGCCAGGGAAGAGTTAATTGATAAGATCTGTGTGTACCCCTGAAAAGAATTTCTACCAAGGCCATTGACATGGAGACCGAGAAGAAAGAAGAGATAAGCAGAAGACACCTGCGGCTGGAAAAGTATTTTTAGAAAAAGTTTTGTGAATGCTAGCTGGAAACAGTAGTGGAGATGCTCTGTACCAATGAACACCCTGTTGATTTATTGTAACCAATGAATAAGTGTAAACTATGTTGAGGAATTTTTAAAAGGCAGTGTGCTGCCATAATAAACAGAAGCTTTCTGAAATTTCACCCTCTGTGTGTTCTGACCGCCTCAACAGCAATATGGATACATTTCGTAACTTCCTAGCGTTGGTCCTCAGAACACAGTGATCTTTTCCCAGAACTTAGATCTCTGAACCTACTTAGCAGATAATTGGAAAAATCCTGTGGATAAATGGGTGTACAGCCATTCAGTACAGCCCACACTGGATGGATTCAATGTTGGGAGTAAAGAGCAATGTTGTGCAACTTGATGAAGGTTATTTAGTGGTTGCTAGTGGGCTCTTCAGCCATAACTAAATTACTTGAAAGAGAGATAAAGGTAGTGTAACACACAGGTGATGCTGTCATGTAAACAGCAGGTTTTTGGAGAGTAGAATGTTTGGAAAAGCAGTTATTTTCTTGGCTCCATCCATTTAGGGCCTGGCATTCCTGCTTGTCATCCACCTAATATCAGCTTTTTTCAGGACCTGAGGTTTTTGGTATGTCCAGTTTCATAGTTTTCCTGCTGCTCCTAGCCTAAGAGGATCTGCCACTTTTCTAGAAACATCTACTTGACTTCATGCAAGTTCATCATGTGATATTAATAACCTCCCAGGAGCATAAAATGATTGAGAGGGAGATTGGGAAGCAGAAGAGGAGAGAGAGAGCAAATAAGGACGTAGAGCATTGTTAGTGGGTAGGGGAAGTTGGGATGCTTGTTCTGATTATGTTTAAAGAGGAATCATGAGTCTGATGATCTTTGTATTCTCAAGGCTTCTAATCCGCTTGCTCTAATCCTCTTACAGCATCTGCTCTATTGGACTTTTATCTGATCTCTCTGTCTCTCAGACAATCTGTTGAAGCTCCCCATGTTGAGTCACTTTTGCCCCTTCCCCAGAGAGACACTTTGGTATCTTCTTGCTCAAATGGGGTCCTTGAGGCTTATCTGGAGTAATTTAACCCATAATTTGGCGACATCCTTCAGTCATCTGGATTTGGTGTAGCTGGCAGTGGGAACTGTGACACCCCTAGTCCTCTGCTATATAGCAAAATTTACAATTGTGATAAATCAAATGTTTGATATTTGAAATTGCCAAGAGTGAGCTGTAAGTGTATTCATTTAGGATTTTTTTCTTTTCAGTGGTCACTACAACAAAAATATAATCTGGAGAAAATTGGTTTTAGGCTTCTCTGTTTATTAAACCACATGATATAACTGGAGTGGTCAAATTAGCCTATTTCCTAAATTCAAATTATTTTCTGGAGAATGTTCATCAGTGACTAGTAAAACACAGTATCACCATGTCAAAAACTGAATTTCTGTATTTTGAACTGGAGATCTTTTGAGAAGAAATTCCAACAACAATCCTTCTAAAGAAAACAGGGACATGTCATAACTTTTAGGAACAGTGTTCTTTTCAGTAGTGCAGAGTGAAGAGTTATTAGCAGAATTATGAATACTATAGGCTGCAATTATATATCATAAAGTATTGAAAACAAGGTGTTAGTTATTGGTTAAGCTCCAGCCAGGTAGAAACCGCTGACATGAATATCTGTAATTTGAATAGGAACAGAGTTTTCTCTTTGACGTTTGAGCATTGGAGAACATGTCCCATGCCCTTGTGTGGGAGAAGCTAATGCCATGGAATGAACAAAACAGTCTCTTTTGCCTCCTGTAATGCTCTTTTCCCTAGGCTGTTGAAAGAGCAAGCACTATTTCTGGGAAGTATGAAACAGAAGCATTTTAGCTTTATTTGGTGATCCTAGAGGAAAGCAGAGTGTCCCATCTGGGAATTCTGGTTTATTTCTTTAAAGTGGCATGAGGACAAAAGCCATAATCAGTATACTGTCTTATTCAATTTCCATTGCACAAAACCAAGTAGGCAACAGCAGCAAGATATTTGGGGTAGTAAAATGTTCCAGGACTTGATTCCTCCGCCCCCCCCCCCCCCCCCCCCCCCCCCCCCCCTCCCCCCAGCCTGGCATACAGTGAGGCAGATTTGTGGTTATTAAAGCATAAAAAAAGCCACTCAGATATTGCTATTTGTGAGGACATAAGTCCCACACGCCCAAAAAACACACAAACTGTGGAACACAGATCCTGCTGGCTCTCAATAGCTTCTCCTTCTGGTCCTGCTGCCTCTCTACCGGAGTGCCAATCCACTGACTTAATGAAGGTTAACGGTATAATTCATCACACGCACCCGCAGCACAGCAGTTCATGAGACCTGAGTAAATGTGACAGCTGCTCTGAGGGAGAAAGGGGGAAAAAGCCCCCAATGATGACAAGAAGGAAAACAAGATCTTTGGTAAAAAGAAGCAGTCAAAGCAAAAAGCAAAGAGATGGGCTGGGAGCCTTTATGAGCAAAGCAGAAAGCAGGCTTACCCAGCTATCCTGTTTTAAAGTGTTTCCAGACATAGGCTTTTCTCTTTCTACCTTTGGCCTCTACTTTCTTCAAGTTATGCTTGAGGGCTTTTCCTCATTTCATTTTCTCTTGGATCCATTCCTTCTTTGTTTCTTCAATTTTATCAGTGGTTGTGCTGTTTGATATTTTTCAAAGTAGTATGTGGTATTCTGGGTCTTTTAGGTCTTATAGACAGAGCAAGAAGACTTTGGTAACCAGTACTAGTTATACTTTGTGGGGAGTGGAGTGTAGCTAGTTTAGTTTGGAGCTGATAAAAAGACTAACTTTTGCATCCTGATACATGGATGGTGGAAATGCTGAACTTTGTTCATGTCTCTGAATCTTTTTCTCCCAATATTCTTATTACTTGTGCTTGAAGTCCTTCTGTTATCTTTTGTATCCTTTGTGCATCTCAGCTCTCTTTTTGAGGATAGTGATAATGGAAAATTTCTTCTTGGTGCAGCACAGAGGCCTGTGGTGTGCTCTAAGTGGCCTTTTGAGATCTGATGTGGTACATTATTTGCTAGAGCCATGGGAATACTGTCAAGCTCTAGAGGTGGAACTAGAACAGGAAGATCTGACATAATTGGTATTGTTAATAAAATTTGCAAGGCTTTCTTGTTTTTCCTCTTCTCTCTTCAAGGTGGTTTCATATCTACTTGAATTAAAACCATAGGAATTGTATTACTTGTGGCCCATCAATATCCATGGCAAGTTAGTGATCCAGATACTGATCAAGAAGTCCTTAGGTATTTTAGGTCAGAAATAGGGAGGGACAAATATGCAAGAAGAGTTTTTCTCTGATGGCCAGAATGGTTTGAAAGGTGTTACCTGTATATCTGGTTTTGCTTGTAATATAATTTTGAGCATATAGCTTCATTTAATCTCAGCTGAGGATAAGGAGAGAGAATCTCTGTTGCCAGTTAGCCTTACACTAGAGCTGTTCTGGGAATTCCCTGTAATGCTGTATCAAGGAACAACCTTGGTTGTTGTTCTCTCAGCCCTAGGGTGAAAGCAAGTGAGACACTGGAAGGTGTAGTGCGTTGTGATCTAGAGAATTTGGGTGCTGATACAAGTTGTATGTGTTCTTGATTTTTATTAAGGGGTATCTAGAATCTTGGGTATTTGCACCCCTGTGTTTGGAGGTACATCCTGGAATTCATGTGAGATCATATAAAATTACCTGGGACCTTTGTGATAAACATCAGCAAATAAGACTTTAAACTATATCCACAAGAGAAAATGATGTGACCTGGTGCTATCCAACTGCTTCTCAGGTGCTCAGACCCTCAACAGTACTTTAATTTTTATTTTTCCCCACTATTGTCTTATGCTGGAGGTCATTAGGCTGCTATTTTCTATCTCCTGAAGTGCCCAAAACTCTGTGCAGGATTGTTTCTCTTGACAGCGCTGCTTGTGTCTGTTGGGATCCATAATCTGGGCACTAATTGTTCTTAGGAGTACAGCATTAGCCTGCTCATGGAAGTGGTGAGAGCCACCCTTTTCATCTGTGTCCCGGTGGCTGCAGCACATAGCCCACCTATGGGAGCTACTGGTTATGTAGCATTTCTCAGGCTGCTGCAGCCAGCAGATAATTTTGCAGTGGACGGTATAAATCTTTCTGCCTGTTTCTGAAGATTCTCTTCTGTGCTTGAAATAATTAAATAGTCATGATGTTTGAGAGCAAAGTAGGAGCAAACAAACATACAAGTGTAAACATGGATATGCAGTTTAGTGTTTAAGATACCCACTGGGCAAGACTTGGGAACCTGTTTTTTTCCTCCCAGGGAGGAATCTGCAGATGTCTGAATGCAGCAGATTCACTCTTTCATACTCAGCTCTGTACATCCATGAAAGGGTTACTGCCTAACTCTGAGCTGCAGTTTCGAGTACATGGCTGAGAGGTGAAGAGTAACGGTTTGACACACAGAGTTGTTGAGACCTGTCGCTCCCACGTGGTGATAACGCTGATTGTTTGGAAGGATGGTTGAAAGAGAGACTGGTTATACATAGTGAATGTAACTGTATATCTGGTTTATCAGTGTTTGCTCAGTGATCCTGTTTCAGGAATTCCCAAGGAGTGTAGGAACTTGAGGGGCTTTATGTGGAAAGATGTGTGCTGTTCCTAAATATTTACTGCGTGACACCTGTGCTGAGAAAGAGGATTCAATTCTTTTCTTTGCAAGGTATTATTATTTCTATTTGTTTAAATTTTTTTAGTTCTGATTCGCCTTTTTAAAGGTAGCTTCAGTTGTGTCAGTAATTAGCTAAAAATTTTGCAGTAGTAACTGAATAAGAGGGTTAAGGTGAAGGAGGTGGTTTGCTGATCTCCCCAGCACATCTGCAGCCCTATATTAATTTAATTAGAGCTGCACTGTATAAATATTTAACTAATTTTAATTTCTTTTGAAGTTCCTTTGGTTTTCAAATAGCTCCAGATTATCCTTTTTATTCTTCTCTATATTTGAGATAGAGGGGAAGTAAAAAAATCCAACCAAATCTTGTCTCTGAAATGTAATCAAATAGAAGACTCACAAATTTTTGCCTTTGTGCCTACTCTCTAAATTAGTTTCTCTCAGGCCTTCTGTTATGATATGAAATGAGGACTTGCTATGTGGTTCCAAGGATGCCTTTTCCCATTCTGCTCTTTTTGAATCCTGATGCTGATGAGAACCAGTAGGACTGTGTGGAGGATGTGTTAACATGCTGCTTGGAGCTGCATAGAGAAGAAGCAGGAGTAGCTTTGCCTGTGGATGGTCATAGGAAGGTCTTCAGACACAGGCCAGAGCAATGATGCAGAGGAACAAAGAAGGATGTGCTAATGAGGAGGTGTGGGCAAAAAATAAATACAGGCCAGATGCCAGAGAAATTATTGGGAGCTGCTGTATGACAAATCCTCTGTTGAAGAGAGATTTCTGACTAAAGCAGTGCTGTGGGTGGTCAGAGAAATAGAAGGGGCTTTTTCTGTCCCAGTGATTTTTTGTTTCTTTGTTTTTGTTTAACTGATCACTTGTTGAACCATTGCCTCTGTTTCCCCAGGTATAACATGGTGACAGCAGCTCATGATGCCTGCTCTTGGAACTGAAGGGTTTGAATTCAGTGGTGTGTGAATACAGAAGATTACTATTTTTTGTGCAGTGCCCTCAATTCTGGGTTGTCTCCCTGAGGCTATGCCATACCTGGTTGGGTTGAGGTGATTTCCTGAAGGATTGTTGTTAGGGGGCTTCCCAGCCCAAGACTTGCCAAACAGCCTGCAGCATTGTCCTTGTCCCTTGTCCTTCTGTCCCTGTATGTTACCAGGCTCTCCCCTGTCACTTTGCCTGTTCTGTGGTTGACACCCGATCACCTGGTCAAAGGCCATGGGCTCCAGCATGCTGATCTGCAGGGACAGCTTAGAAACAAGTTGATGGACATGCAAGTTATGATTTGGGGATCATCCAGCATAACTAAGGAACTATCCTGGGCTTCTCCATCCTTAGTATCATCCAGGTTCACTGTGGTACATTAATGAGATTTCTGTGTAAAGGGAAACTTGCTTGGCTTTTATTTCTTCTTTAGCATAGCTATGTTTTGAGCTATAAAGGCAAGACAAATCTAGAGGTTTTGGGGTGAATTTACCACAGAAAATGCAAGTTTTAGGATGTTGGTAAACCTGGACATACTCCAATGGCAGCCATCCTTGCTGATGACCAGGGAGCACTTCAGTGCCTAGAGGACAGTGGCTGTGGAGGGGATGCAGCCTGCCAGGCTTGTCTGGAGAGCTGTTGTTGCTGATGATAGGATCTATAGCAGGGACGTGAATATGGCATTTCATTGTCAGAAATAAGCACAATACTATGTCGCATACTATTTCTGTTTTTCCAGTCCTAGTGATGATCCAGCCCATCCTTGGGATATTGTGATTCTCCTTTGTACTAACAGAATCTCCTACCTGAATGCCAGTAAATTACTTTAGCACATTCCTGTCCTTTGTCTAGTCAGATTAATATGAGTATTGAGATGTGGTCTAAAATTGAATCCTGTGCAATGTTCTTGCAGATTCCTTCCAACCCAAGAGCTCTCCTGCAAGCCAGTCTGTTGTCATCACTGTTTTAACAAGGTTCTTACTTAGCATTGGTTCTTCTGAAATTTCTGTCCTTCTTGATTTAACTAGGAATGACTATGATTATGAGAGAATACACATATTTGAATATCTTTTTAACAGCTATGCTCATTGCTTTCTCAGGGTTTGGCATTGCCTTTTAGTTCATTTCAGGACAAACATAGAGTGGCTGAAATTTGCACAGTGGCTGTATCTCAGAAAGGTCTTTAGGGATGCATATGGGAATTTTACATGCCCGTAACTGTGCCTCTGCCTGTTTGGTAAAGAAAAAGAGAAGGGAGAGTGGCAGATTTAGTGTTTGAGGGCATGTCTACATCGCTGCTTGTGTAAATTGGTGAGCTGGAGTTTTTCATACTATGTAGAAGTGAAGTTTTGTGCAAATTGAGAGTAAATATGTCAATATAGGATTTGGTGATTTTCTGCTAAGTTCATGTGTGTTTGTGGAAAAGTGCCAGCACATGTAGACATATGCTTATGACAGGAGATTTAGAGGTATGTTATTTCATGCATTTGTGGATTATCCGTAAGTTTAAATTTCTACATGGACAGGAAAAAACTACCTTTGCTTTGCTTTTTATCTTAATTTTTGTGACCAGCTGGTACAGCCATGAAAACAGTGGTTGGCCAGACTGAGTGTTTATACAGCTTAATGAGAACGGCTCAAACAAGACCACCCACCTTAAAATTCTCTCCAGCTCTCTGCTTCCTATCTCCATTAAATGGCAAAGATCTCTGTTGCTTTGAGGCTAAGGGAATGAGGAAGTTCTGCCTGCCTAGTTACAGAAGCATTGTATTTCCTTCAACATGACAAATGGTACAGTGTCCACACTGAGCGGATTGGAATGGAAGATGCTCCCAATCTCTTGCTGCAGTACTTTCCTGCAATACTGAAGCCATTGTCTGTTTTCAGCCACAGGCTCTTACAGACCTCTTGTTATAATGTTCCTGTCACAGTTTACTATAAAACTCAGGATCAGTGTTTGTCATTTCACTGGCCCAGGTCAGGACAGAGAGCATTGCAGTGCTCCCATTTGTGCTTCCTGCTTCAGTTGAGGAATTGCATCAGGCTTTCCTCAAAGAGGAGAGAAACTGATGGCCGCTGTCCATCATAGGATGAACGTGAGTGGCCATTATGACTCAGAACACGTTTCTGTTCTCCAACAGCATCCAATAGTGGATGTCTGTGGGAGAGTTCCCAGCCTCCAGCCAAGTGCTGGAGGGGAAAGGTCCTGTATTGGCCTCCTTCTTCAGCACAGTAGACACTAGGAGATGTGATGTCAGGAGAACTTCTTTTTTTTTTTTTTTTTTTTTTTTTTGGTGTTTGCTCTTCTAAAA